>JAJPUD010003802.1:0-29370 GCA_023553655.1 Myrmecobius fasciatus
ATACCAAGATAAGGTCAAAATGGATTCATGATCTAGGCATAAAGAATGATATTATAAACAAATTAGAACAATGTGGGATGGTTTACCTCTCAGACCTGTGGAGGGGGAAGGAATTTGTGACCAAAGAAGAACTAGAAGTCATCATCAATCACAAAATAGATAAGTTTGACTATATCAAATTAAAAAGGTTTTGTACAAACAAAATGAATGCAGACAAGATTAGAAGGGTAGCAGTAAACTGGGAAAATATTTTTACATCCAAAGGTTCTGATAAAGGGCTCATTTCTAAAATATATCGAGAATTGACTCAAATATATAAGAATTCAAGCCATTCTCCAATGGATAAATGGTCAAAAGATATGAACAGACAATTTTCAGACGAAGAAATTGAAACTATTTCTGGTCACATGAAAAGGTGCTCCAAGTCACTATTGATCAGAGAAATGCAAATTAAGACAACTCTGAGACACCACTACACACCTGTCAGATTGGCTAAAATGACAGGAAATGATAATGATAACTGTTGGAGGGGATATGAGAAAACTGGGACACTGATACATTGTTGGTGGAACTGTGAACGGACCCAACCATTCTGGAGAGCAATTTGGAATTATGCTCAAAAAGTTATCAAACTGTGCATACCATTTGACCCAGTGTTTCTACTGGGCCTATATCCCAAAGAGATTTTAAAGGAGGGAAAGGGACCTACATGTGCAAAAATGTTTGTGGCAGCCCTTTTTGTAGTGGCAAGAAACTGGAAATTGAAAGGATGCCCATCAATTGGAGAATGGCTGAATAAATTATGGTATGTGAATGTTATGGAATATTATTGTTCTGTAAGAAACGACCAACAGGAGGATTTCAGAGAGGATTGGAGAGACTTGCATGAACTGATGCTGAGTGAAATCAGCAGAACCAGGAGAACATCATACACAGCAACAAGACTATACAATGATCAATTTTGATGGACATGGTTCTCTTCAACAATGATGTGATTCAAACCAATTCCATGCATTTTATTTTCCTTCTTAGGTTGTTTTTTTCTTCTTCTCTTTCTAGATCTGATGTTTCTTGTGCAGTAAGATAACTATAGATATGTATACCTGTATTGTATTTGTCATATAATTTATCCTATTTAGCATGTATTAGATTACCTGTCATCTAGGGGTGGGGGGAAGGGGAAAAGCTTGGGGAAAAAAGTTTTTGCAAAGGTCAATGTAGAAAAATCACTCATATGTTTTGTAATTAAAAAGCTTTATTTAAAAAAATATTTAAAGTCCCTAAAAAGTATATACACATCATTGTCATTGGAAGGTATTTTAGTTTAGTAATGCAAAATAAGATAACAATGATCAGTTAAATATATTACTCATGGGTCAAGCACTATGATAATACTAGGGATACAAATACAATTAAAAAGATGGTGCCAGCATTAAAACAAACAAAAAAACCCCCAACATATTTCAAAATCGAATGACACACTTAAAAAGGAGGCTGATAGGTAGGAGTGGAGAAGGCAAAAGAACTTATCCAGGACTATGGTGTCAGGATCCATATAGTTATAAGCATGGCTAGGAGCAGAATGAAGGTTGAATGGCCTGGGTCATTGATTACTGAGTAAGCCTCCTCAAAAGGGAGGCTCACTCACTAAACTCATTAAATGGATGGAGAAGTTGACTAACAAGATGGAAAAATATTCCAAAGAAGATGGTTATGGGAACTGCTGGGTATCCAAGAATAAGGAAGACTCAACTACTGAGGGAAATGCCAGGATGAATTAGCAGTTGGAACATGATGGAAAAATATGGAAAATCAGGTAAAGATAAGAAAGAAATAGTTTGGATGAAATATTTGATCTTTACTGGGGAGACCTTTATCCTATCCTTTCCTTCTTTATCTTGAGTAATCAAAACCTTTTTCTTAATGTTATCAAAATATTAATTTGTCTTTTCCTTTATTGTTCTATTTTCGTAGAACTTATCTAGAATCCACATTGATTGAAGTAACAGTGATTTCATTGAGCAGTTAGAGAATACTTATCAAAATTTTAAATTTTAAATAAGCATTTTAAGTTAGATTTTGCTTCTAGAAGGCAATTGTCTATTCTTTTGGGTATATGTAGCAGGATAAGTAACCAATATGTATGTCTCCATGCTTCTAACTGTTGGGCTACCACATTTTGAATAGAAATCTGAAGGAAATTGATGAATGAGGATAGTCAATAGGAAGTAGATTATGAGCTTTTAAGTAGTCACCCTTTAAAAGAGTTCTGGGGAGTCATGAGACAACCAGTTTTAATTATAAAGTTTGGATGAAGACATCATTGGAATCTTCCTGCAGTCATTTGAACTGAAGCATGGGAAGAAAAGGGGAAAAGTAGAAAATTAAGAGAGGAAGAAGTCCTCTGATTTCTTCTGTTTCTGTCTTTGTCTCTGTCTGTCTCTCTCTCTCCCCCTACTCCCTTCCCTTGCTGCTCTTCTTATATTTCAATAAAATAACCTGATAGAATTATAACTAGACAACAATTTCTGTGACAAAGATCTATTATTAGATTATTAAATGGCAAGTTTGATACAAATCAAAAGCATGCCATAATGACATGACAGTCAATAGGCTAACACAAATTTAGGTTTCATTTAGAGATTCAGTGTCAAGAACAAGAAAAGTAGGTTATAGTCCCCCTGTACTCTTCCTCTTCAAACCATCTTCAATGTTGATTGTTGTTCAGAAGCCACACATCTTAGAAAAGTGATTGCTAAAGACCAGCAATTCCCTAGGACTGTGACTAGGAATGTTTAGAGAAGTGAGACCAAGCCACAGGGGCATTGATCAATGGAATTGGGAGTATCTAACCTGGAGACGAGGGTTTGGGAGGACATTACTGACACAAAGTCATCAAATGTCATTATGTTGAGTGTTTGGAATTATTTCATCAATAACTTCATCAATCAACCCTAGAATATAAAACTAGAATGTAAAGCTTTAGAAGTTACAAAGAATAGATTCAGTTCAATGAAAGGAGAAATCTTAAAAAATTAGAGCTAACCAAAAGTGTAATCTCAGGGTCCCTTAAGAGACAGTGAGTTTTCCATCATTGGAAGTAATGACATAGTGACAAGATGATGACTTGTCAGTGATATTGTATAGAAGATTTTTTTAAAATTACACTTGATGGTTTTTAAATTTCTTTCAACATTTGAGATTATGTGATTCTCTTATTCACCAAAATGAAGATACACCTTCACCAAAAGAGACTATCACCATTACATGCTATGCTATTTTGTGTAACTTTTATTTATGTTTCCCTATAAATTCTTAGTAGAGAATCTATGGGCAAGGCCTTCTTCTTATTCCTTGAGTAACTCAAGTATGTCAGAATAACACTTGGTCTGCTTGAATGTTGCCTTTTTTAATCATTTCCTGACCAGTCTACCTCTTCTTCAAGTTATGCATGTATTCAATAACTGTTAGAGAACTTATCATATGCAAGTCACCCATGGGAGCATAGTAGAGGCATTGCACACTGAATCATATGCCTTTCAATTACTCTTTGAATCACTGTAAATCAATGCAATAAATATTTATATTTATTTATTTATTTATATTTATTTATATTTATTATTATTTATATATTGATTTCTATATTCATGTTATTATTCTAGGCATTAAGGATTAAAAAAAAATGAAACCCAATCCCTCAAAGAGCTTATATTCTACTGAGAGGAAACATATTTGAGTAAATGTAATTAATGTACAAAATAATGCAAACCAATTTAAAGAGGGAAAGGGGCTTAATAAGTAGGGAAATGGGCAATGAGAAAAGTCCTTGTGTAGGATATGGTACTCAAGATGTAACTTGAGAGAAGCTAGAAATACAAGGGGAAAAGGTCAATAACGACTATACTGAAGACCTCAAAAATTAACTGGACTAAAGAATGGAGGCTGGAAGTAGCATGATGGACAGGAGGAATATAGAGCAACTCTGAGTAAAATAGTGAGTAAGTGAAGGAGATTGTATGCTTTAATTTTAGAATGGTAATTAATAGTCTAGGAAACATGTCTAGATGAGAAATTTGTCTTTTACACTACAGGTAATAGTGGATCATTTAAGTTTTTTGAGGTGGAGGGAAAAATGACATCATATCTGAGTTTTAGAAATAAAAAAATTGGTAGTTTTTTGCCAGATTCATTTGAGCAGAAAGAAAAAGAAAGGAGGAGATTGTTGCCCAGTGGAGAAGCTATTGCAATGTGGGTAAAAGCTGATTATAGCTTGAAAAGAAACAACAGAGGGAAAAAAATAATTTTAGAGGTATATTTGCATATGGGGGCAAGGTTGTGAATCTGTATATTAGATTGTGATGCCCTTAATGGAACTAGAGAAATTTGGAAGAGGAATGGTTTTGAGGAGAAATATGATGGATTTTATTTTGGACATGTTGAGTTTAAGAATCTAAGAAAGCTAAGTGAAGATATTTGGCAGGCGATTTGGTAATGTGATATGGGTGGCTATCAGCATCTTCAGAGAGTATACTTATTCTGATAAAGTCAGGAGTCTTTGAAGAGTTACTTGTATATTCTGAGATCTGCCTACAAACACAAAAATACATGGAGCACAATTGTTTGGGCAAATCTGATAGAGTAAGGAAGCAAGTGAAAAAAAATAACAATTATCATTCAATCATTATTATCTTACTTTTTTCTTTGATGATTGCTACTTTTTGTGGCTGAATTTAAATATCAGTTTTATTGAGGCTATTTTTATGTAGCTACTATGCCTATTGCACTAGAATTCTGTGGATGAAAAATAAAATGAACTGCAGTTTCTAGCTGGTTATTTGGCTCTTCTCGGCCCCTAGCTTCAAGGATTTTTTAAAATATATTTTTCTGCACCATAGCTCAGCATTGCTAAATCCAGAAATTGAAACATTCTGAAAACCAAATCATTGCAGGATGAATCAAAGCTCTTGGAACATTGCTCTAGGATTTTGAAGATAGTGTTTAGTAGGGAAAAATGTTCAATATTTTTAAGGATATCCCTATTATGGAAAAGTATGTTATTCACATCCTTATATAGTAAGTGACAGTCTATGGCAGGGGCATACATCAGACATACATTTTTTCTCAGAGATGATATAAAACCCTTGAGAAAGAATATAAAATTATACTCCTCCATTCTCTTTGTCACACATACCTGATTGTTACCAATCTCGTCATCATTTCAGTCTAAATGGTATGATGGATACCTTATGGGAATCTTGAAGTCCCTTATTATACCTTAGAGATAGACAAGAATTATACTTTTCTACATTTTACTCATCAGAATCACAAAATCCTGTGATTAGAAGAGAACTCAGGCCATTTAGTCCAATCTTTGTCTGATGGTGTCTAGTGAAAAGGAACCCACCACCATTCTAGCCAACCCATTCTACTCTTAGCCCACTTTAATTGTTAAGTTTCCCCTGACATTATGCCTAAATCAGTCTCTGCAAATCCACCTATTTTCTCTATTTCTGCACTTTTAGACCAAAGAAAACCAACGTAATCAATATGTGTATAGAAATATGTATAGAAAATGTGTATAGAAATCTATCCTATCCTACAGGAAAGTAGGAGGGGAGAGGTTATGAAGGGAAAGAGGGTGATAGAAAAGAGGGAATATTGGGGGGGGTGATCAGAAGCAAAACACTTTTGAGGAAAGACAGGGTGAAAGGAGAGAGAATAGAATAAATAGGAGGGAAATACAGTTAGCAATAGTAATTGTAAAAAGAATTTCAAATAATTTTTTTTTCTGATGAAGGCTTCATTTCTGAAAAATACAGGCAACTGAGTCAAATTTACAAAAAATAAGAGCCATTCCTCAACTGATAAATTATAAAAAGATATGAACTATGCCCAAAGGACTATAAACTCATTACTCTATTTCTTAGTACCAAATAGTTTTGATGACCACTGCTTTATAACACAGTTTTAGGTTTGGTACAGCTAGGACACCTTAGTTTGCATTTTTTTTCATTATTTCCCTTGAAATATTTTCTTGTTTCAGATTATTCTATAAAGTAATTGCCACTTTTATTATATTAGCTTGGTCTACCCATGAGCTTTTGATAGTCTTCCAGTTTTTTAGACCTGACTTTATTTGTGTGAAAAATGTTTTATAATTGTATTCATATAGTCCCTGAATCTTTTTTGGCAAGTAAACTCCTAAATATGTTATATTATCTACAATTATTTTAAATGAAATTTCTCTCTCTCTTGCTGCTGGACTTTGTTGGTAACATATAGAAATGCTGATGATTTATATGGATTTATTTTATATTCTGGAACTTTACTAAAGTTGTTAATTGTTTCTAGAAGCTTTTTAGTTGATTCTCTAGGAATGTCTAAATATGTCATCATATTTTTTGCAAAGAGTTTCCTCCTTACCTAATTTAATTCCTTCAATTTATTTTTCTTCTCTTATTAATAAAGCTAATATTTCTAGTATAATTTTAATGGTATTGCTGATAGTGGGCAACCTTGTTTCACCCCTTATCTTACTGGGAATGCTTCTTGCTTATCTCCATTATCTATAGTGATTGGTCATGATTTTAGATAGTTGCTACTTATTGTAAGGAAGACTCCATTTGGAATAGTCCATTTGTGATGAAGTTTTATTGTGTCTGTAATCATCATTTCTTTCCCTAGGTTTTTCATTAGCAATCTCTTTTATACCAGAATCCAGATTTTGTTGGGAATTGAAGTCAATTTCAACAGTTTATACTTTATATTTTGTTATCTCCCCATTCTTTTTTTGGGAATGCTAGTGAAAAAGGGGGCATTTTCATTGTTTTTTCCCTCCTGGCATCAACACTCTTACTCTCCCTTATTCTTAGAGATTATTGATAGTTATTCACCAACCATATGCATCAAGTTTCTCTGTACATCATTCAATTAGATTAGATAACATAGTTAGAGAATAGATAGTTGCTCTATTATTGCTCTTCTTACATGGGGAATCAATTCCCTATTAAGTCATTTTTGTTCTGCCCTTTCTACTCCAAAAATCATTTTTATTGGCAGAGATAGCAGAAGCATTGGAAGAACTGAACAGCTCTGATTTCTCTTTTTCATTAGGTATTTTTGTTCACATTTCTTTGCTCTTCCTATTTTCCCCAATATGGCTTTTAAAATGAATCCCTTGGTCATCCCTTAGCAATAAGTATGAGTGATATAAGCTGGAATATTTGTATCTCTCCTTTACTGAAAACTGCCCTTTGGAGAAATGCTCCTTTGATTTAGAATTCATTTCATGGATTAGTGATTAAACTATAATAACACTAGAATGCTGAGTAATTTGGGGGAGAAGAGGATGATGAGAAAGTAGTATTTAGAGATGGAAGAAATCTTATCTATCATATGACAAAAAAAAATTTGAGATATAAGGAAACTGACGCTCAGGGAACTAGTTAGTTGTCTTAGCCTGCATAGATTATTAAAGAAGAGTTGTGATTCAAATTCTATAAATACAGTGTTCCTTTCCTTGACAACTATCCTGGGTACAACTAACATTTTTAAATCATTATATAAATCATTCTTAAGTCATTAATTTTTAAGGAGTAGAATGAAAAAGAAGAAATAATAACCAAAAAGATAAATAAGAGGAAAGTACACTAGACAAAGATATAATTTTTGATAACTGGCAATATGCTCTCCCTTAGGGAACAACCTAGATCATCCCCAGCTTATTTTTATCTAGTTATAGATGTTCCAAAATACCACTACTATTAATAAAAATATCAATAATAATGACAATAATAGCTAGTATTTATATATCACTTTAAGGTTTGCAAAGTATTTTACACATCATGTCCTCTCAACAAATCTGGGATGTAAGAGTTATTACTATTCCTACTTTTCACAAGATGAAACTGATGAAGAGAAAGATTAAGTGGTTTGCTCACTATCTTCCAGCTTAGTATCTCAGGGTAGATTTGAACTCAGATCTTTGTGATAACAAGTACAGCACTTTGTTATATCACTTAGCTACCAATAACAATCATCTCTCTTTCTTGTCCTTTAATAACCTCTCCCTTCTCTAACTTTTCATTACACTTCTTTTCAAATTTAGGCATTATATCATGTAATTCCTTGATTTTTATCATTCTTTCCTCATTTCATAGGTGTACAAGGTTGTAACCTTTTTGAGGTATTACCCTTCTTGTGTGGAGTGAGCCTGGTGTAAGAGAAGGGACATTAGTGTCGGAAACCAAAAAAAAAAAAAAAGTCTGATGTTCTCGTCTTGGTTTTACTAGCTTAGTGATTTCACACAAGTCTTAATAGTTTTTTATTTTTTTCCAATTACATACACAAATAGTTTTCAATATTCAGCCTTGCAAGATTTTGAGATCCAAATTTTCCCTCTCTCTTCTCTCCCCTCTCCCCAAGACAGCAAACAAGTTGATGTAGATTATCCATTTGCAGTCATGTTAGACACATTTTCACATGTAATTTCAAATAAGTAAACCATCTCCAGGCCACAGTGCTGCTGTTGTTGTTTTTAAACAAATGAGGATAACACTCATCCTACCTAGTTCATAGAGTTGTTTTGAGTCTCAAACATGTCTTTAAATTTGTTGATTTATACAAATATAAAGTCTTACTATTTCTGTACAGTATTTCTGACAGAATCATCCCTAGTCCAAGGAACACAAAAGGGGAATTGGTATTAAATTGAACTCTGAGAACCAAGAGATCTGGTTGGTCGGTTTTAATGACATTAAGAGCATGATGCTGATGCAAATACCTTGAAGAACTGTCTTTTCTTTCCCTATCAGATTGCAAAGTCCTTGGGAAGAGGCATAGTGCCTCAAACTTTCTTTAAAATTCTCTCTGATGTTCACATTAAAAACTCTGCAACACAGTCAGCACTCAGTGAGTTCACCTGACCTTTCTCTTTATTAGTTTCTTTTTAGCCTTCTAGAGTAAATGTTATTTCACCAGGCAGGCACCTGTGACTTATCTCTTTCTCTTCCCCTTTGGAGGCTCTCAGAATTTGTTCTCAGAAATATTCACATGAGCGACAGGTGTGCTTACAATAAGATCACTGAAATGAACTGTCATTGAATAAACAGGGAAGATTTCTCTATGGCAGAGAAGTTTTCAAACTGTTTCATTCAAAAAACAAATTTTACAAGTTGTTTTCAGTAATTTAAGGGGTCTAGTATATCGATTAACCAAATTAGCCATGGGGGATAATAATCTTTGCCAGTCCTTGTCCTTAATGTTTCCTCAGAGTCAGCTCCAGGGAAAGATTGAATTCTCATCAGGGAAAGAAGACATCCTTGTTTTCATATTCATTGGATCATCACTCTCCATTTGGCTTTCCAAAGAAACTTACTAATGACAGTAATGTTACAAAAGAATTATAAGCCATGAGACCATAGATTTAGGGTTGAAAACACCTTAAAGTCACCTTATTTTGCAAGTAGGGAAACTGAGGTTCAATGACTTGCCCAGAATCACACAGTTGGTGAGGCAGGATTTGAACTGAGAACTTTTTGTTTCCAGGACCTGCATTCTACTTTACTGTATAGCTACTAGCTTTGGCTCCAACCTAGGATTTTCTCAAAGCAGAAGGAGAGTAAAAAGACATTCAGATTTCAAATATGAATCAAATAAGTAATAGGCTTATTCCCATTCAGAAAAAGGAACATTAAGCATAAAAGAATAAAAGTATATGCCCAGTATATGTAAATGTATATGTATATATATATATAGTATAAATCCAGTAATTTATCATTAGTAGTAAAAACAATTTAGATATTTATAGTCAAGGTTCATGAGTTTATAAACAGCTTTTGCAATAATGTTAATTAATTTATATTCCATCTTCACTGAGAAAAATCCAAAAAATATGAAAAATCTTCTTTTTAGGGGTCCCTCTTAGCACCAACTCTTCCTGGGCATTAGCCCACTTCTATAGATTCAAACAAAATTGTTTCAGTAGATGCTGCTACTTCTCATCAGGACTTGGAGGCCTTCCAGGACTTTTAGTGTTCACAAGGGTGATCTAAAGGAAGCTCCCACTCAAGAGTGACAAAGGGCAGCCCAGGGTCTAGTTAATTGAGTAAATCCATGTGGAAAATTCAACCACTATTATTGTGGAGTAAAGAAGAGCTGTTTTTTCCCACCTCTCTTTAAATTCACATCTCGTCACCTGGGAAGCTGCGGGCAAATAGGGTCAACATCTGGATATATAATTCTGCCCCTCTTCTGCTTATACAGGATGGGAAAGACAACCAAGGGACTACTCAGGAGTTATACAAAATTCTAAAGAACCCAAAACATCCTTTCAGTGCTTTTTTTTGCAATTGTATGGTCATTATAGCTTAAAAGTTTTTCATCTCCCAAAGTCCAAACAATGCATACCCTTGTCTTTGGAGTCTTGAGTGGTTTTCAGAGGAACTCTGAATGTCCGCTCCATCGAATGGCCTTGTTAAGTCCATGCTTCTTCCCCACATGGAGTTATTGATCTTTTTCACCAGACTACATGAAGTTGTCAATCTATATTCCTTCTTTTCTCCCACCACAAATTAGGCTCTCTTCTTCACCTTTTAGTGAAGAACATTTTGCCTTTGCAAAGAGCAATTGACATTTATTCCAAAGTGAAAAAAAAGACTTATACCAGAAAGCAAATGATCAAAATAACAAAACTAAACTAAACCCGCACATTAATCTATTGTGTATCAAACTCTATATTAAGTATTGGGGATGCAAGAAAGGCAAAAGACAGTCCCAGCTCTCAAAGATTATAATCTGATAGGTGAGATTTTGTTAAGGACCATGCCTAAGTGTGAAGGGGAAGGTTGATTCTTCAAAAGTCCCCACAGCTGTGAATCATAACATACTTGAAGGAATTGTAAATCAGCCTTTACTGACAGGGTTGCTGCTTGTGAATTGGGAATGAAATAAATTGGAGGGAAGAGGAGAGAAGTCAGTGAACACAACTGCCTCTCAGTCTCCTTGATCATCATTCTCTCACATGGAAGGATCTATTCTGCTGGTCAGAATTAGATCCCCAGCAGCCACTAGCAGGTGCACCTGTAACAAGACTACATGTTAAATATTTGCAAAGCGAGCTACGTACAGGATAAATAAGAAATAATTAACAAAAAGAAGATGCCAGAATTAATAGGTATTGGGAAAAGTTCTTAGTAATATAATAAGAACACAATGCAAATCTTGCTACTTAGATAAAAAAAAAAGATTAGGCTTGATTGACTGTGATTTAGCTAAGAATCAATATAAAATGGTAAGAGAAATTCCCTTGAATTTTAAATCATCAAACTTTTCATCTTTAAACAGTCTAGTAGATTTCTGATTCTTTTGCTCTGGGTCTTCCTTTTACAAGTTCATTTTCCAACCCCATTACCAATAAGTAGGCAGTCTTAGAGCATTACTTTGGTCAGATAAGTCATTACACTGAGGTATAGAGATAAGTTTTTCTGCACTTATTTATGGTGAGGAAGGAACATTTCATCACAAAGCCCATCTCAGTTTTCCTGGCCTTGTAGTACCTTCCATATATTGTGCTTCATTGGTGTATTTTTGTGGACTTCAGGTTTACCTATTTGACTTTCCCCTATAAGGTCACTCTAACTTTTCCTCTTTAGGTTAATCATGTTTTTCCTTAAAGAACACTTGTTATGGAGTCAGCCTTGGGCTTCAATCCCAATTCTACTCTTATTACAAAGTGACTGGATAAATACAGGGAGATATCCAGAGAACAATTGGCAGAGCAAAACAAGATAGATGATCATTTCTAATTAGAGAATTGATTTCTGCTTCTGCAATAGCTTCTGTTTTTCTTAGGTAAAGACAGTAATATATGAATTCAATCAGTCATTAAGCATTTATTAAGAGCAAGCTATATGCCAAACATTGTGGTAAGCAATTTATAAGTATTCTCTCATTTCATCCTTACAATAATTCCAGAAAGCAGGTACTATTATTATCATATGCATTTACAGTTGAGGAAACTGAGGCAGAATTTAATTGACACCCTGAGTCACAGCTAGTAAATGCCTAAAGTAGATTTGAAGGGAGATCTTCCTGACTCCAGTTCTGTATTCTACATGAGATGGGAAAGCCCCCATAATTAGAGCCTGAGATTCAAGATTAATGAAAAGATATGACAATTAGGAAGATCAGGAAAGCTAGCCTACAATGCCACCAAAAACAAAAAAAACAAAAGAGTAAAAATCCTTTTCCAAACAAGCCTCTAGGGCCAAGAGAATTTTTTCCCACAGGCCTAGAGAAAGCATTCAGTTATTATATTTCTGCTACTACCAAGTAATGTTTATGTATGTACAAAGTAGCTTGTTGGACTCCATCCTGTAGAAAAAATTAAAAAGGATAGAAGAGTAGGTTCTATTTGTTTGACATGTTGCATATGTTATCTAATCTAAATTATATAATATGTATACTGCACTTTATAATATTAATTTTCTTTTTTTCCTGTATTTGTTATGTTGTGAAAGAAAAACAGAAAAATAGGAAAAATAAACTATAAAAAATAAAGGGGAAATAGTATGTTTGAGTCTGTATTCAGATTCCAAGGGTTCTTTCTCTGGATATGGATAATAATTTCCATCATGAGTGTTTTGGAATTGTCTTGGATCATTGTGTTGCTTAGAAGAGTCAGTCATAGATGATCACCACACAGTGTTGCTGTCTGTGTATATTGTTCTCCTGGTTCAGCTCATTTCACTTTGCATCAGTTCATATTGAAGGACAAGTAACAACTTCTGTATGTAGGAACATGAGCTTCCCCACTGGGGACCCAATTGGAATTGGCCAGTTGAGCAGCATACTTTTTAAAGATTATCCTCTCCTCTCCTCTCATTTTATGTCCTCTGCTGTCCTCTCTTCATGTATTCTCTCCTCTCTTTTCTTCTTTTCTCTTCTCCTGTCCCCTGCTGTCCTTTTTTTTTTCTGTTCTTTTTTATTATCCTTTTCCCTGTCCACATAGTTGGTGCTGTGCTCAAAGGAATGTAAATTTTGATCTCTGAAAATTCCCAAAATGTCTTGGAACCATGCTTTAAACCCAAACCACTCTGTCTCTAATTAATTGACCAGCAATTCCACGTTAAGCCTCTTCTTGTTTGGGCTCTGATTGGCTTAGAGTGATGGCAAATAGAAATCATTTCTGTTTAGACAGAAATCCTGAGGATCTTCCCTTTCAAGATCTCACCTTCTCTCTATATTTGTCTGTCTCTGTATCTGTCTCTCTCTGTCTCTTCCTCTTTCCCTCCCTCCCTTCCTCTCTCTCTCTTTCTCTCTGTGTCTCTGTGTCTCTGTCTTTATATCTGTCTCTGTCTGTCTCTCTCTTCTTTTTGACTAGTTAAAAGGGATCATTCTCTGCCTTACTCCTTACCTAGTATTAATCACTGATTGGGCATTGTCTCAGTCCAAATGAAATCTGTTAAAAATTCTTAGCTTAAAAAAGTCAGTTTCCCACTGCATCCAGGATCAATTACTATAGTGACAAGGATGATCAAAACACACTGAGAAGGAAACAAAGTCAAAATTCCTACTTACAAAGCTTCCAAGAAAAGTATCAATTGATCTCAGATCATGGAAAAGCTCAAAATGTATTTTGAAAATCAAGGAATAGAGATAGATGAAAAATTGGGAAGAGATACAAAAGTGATGCATCAAAAAGCAAAATTGGCCAAATGAGAAAGGAGGTCCAAAATCTAACTGAGGAAAATGATTCCTTAAAATTAGAATTGAGTAAATGGAATCCAATGACTTTATGAGAAACAAAGAAACAATAAAACAACCAGAAAAATGAAAAAATAGAAAATATGAAATATTTCATTGGAAAAAACAATTGACATGGAAAATAGATTCAATAGAGATAATTTAAAAATTATTGAACTACCTGAAATCCATAATAAAAGAGAGCCTAGACATCATCTTTCAAAAGAAAAACTGTCCTCATATTCTAGAAAAGAGGCTAAAATTGAAATTAAAAGAATCCATCTCCTGAAGGAGATTTCAAGAAGAAAACTCTCAGGAATAGTATACCCAAATTCCAGAACTCCCAAGTCAAGGAGAAAATATTGCAAATATCTAGAAAGAAACAATTCAAGTATCATGGAGCCAAGTATCAGGACAACACGAAATTCAGTAATTCTACATTAAAAGGTTAAAGGGCTTGCAATATGATATTCTGGAGAGCAATGAAGCTAGGATTACAATCAAAAATCACCTACTCAGCAAAACTCAGTACAATCCTTCTGGAGAAAGGGAATATTTAATGAAATAGAGCATTTTCAAGCATTTATGATGAAAAGATCAGAGCTGAATAGAAAATTTGACTTTTGAATACAGAACTCAGAAGTATAAGGGGAAGGGTGGTAATCAGGAAAATCATAAGTAACTTAATGTAGTTCATTTGTTTACATCCCTACATGGGAGGATGATATTTGTAACTCAGAATAATTTTCTCATTATTAGGGCAGTTAGAAAGAGTATAGATATAGAGACAGAGGGCACAATTATGAATTGATATGAAGGAATAATATCTAAAAATAAAATTAAAGGGTGAAAAAGAAATGTACTGGGAGAAAAGCAAAGGGAGAGGTGAAATGGTATAAATTATCTGCTGTAAAAGAGACAAGAAAAAAAAAACTTTTACAGTGGAGAAGAAAAGGAGGAAGGTAGGGAAAGAATGAAAAACTTATTCTCATCAGAATTGACTCTAAGAGGAAATAAACTACACACTCAAAAGAGATAGAAGTCTATCTCATCCTGCAGGAAAGTAGGAGGGAAAGGGGATTTGAGAATGGGGGAGAGTCATATGAATGAGGACATATTGAGAGAGTAGGTAGTCAATCAGAAGCAAAACTCTTTTGAGGAGGGACAGGGTAAAATGAGAGAAAACAGAATAAACATGAGGGAAATATAGTTAGCAGTAGTAATTGTCAAAATAATTTCTAAGAATTTTTTTTTCTGATGAAGTCTTCATTTCTCAAAAGATTAGGGAACGGAATCCAATTTATAAGAGCCTTTCTCCAATTGATAAATTATCAAAAGATATGAGCTAAGCTCAAAGAGCTATAAAATCATGCATACCCGTTGACCTAACTAGGCATTATAGGAATTACTTAGGGATTATTACTATTACTAAGCATGTATCCAAAAAGAGATTAAAAAAAAAAAGAAAAATGACCTATATGTACAAAGGTATTTATGGCAGCTTTTTTCCCTTAGGGCAAAGAATTGGAAATTGATTGGATGCCTACAAATTGGGAAATGGCTAAGAAATTATTATAATGAAACACTATTGTTCTGTAAGAAATCATGAGCAGGATGCTCTCAGAAAAACCTGGAAAGCTCTCCATGAGTTCATGCACAATGAAATATACTCTTTATAAAGTAATAGTAACGTTGCACAATGATCAGCTATGAATGGCTGTGATATTTTCAGCAATATAATGATCCAAGACAGATCTGATATACTTATGATGAAAAATGCTAAACACGCACACAGAAAGAACTAATTGTGTCTGAATACAGAATGAAGAATACTTTTTTGAGAGGTTTGGTTTTTTTGTGAGTTTTTTTGGTGGTAAAACATGACTTTTCTGAAAATATTTTGGGTAACTTCACATGTGCCTTCCGAATGAGGGGGATGGGTGGGAGGAAGAAAGAAAATCTAAAACTCAAATTTTTAAAAACAAGTGAAGAAAATGTTTTACATGGAAATGAGGGAAAATAAAATGGTAAACAAAAACCATGGAGGAAAAAGTAATTACAGGGACAAGCAAAGAAGGAAATGTATGTTAAAGAGCATAAAAAGAATCATATGGTATCATGAGATAGGAGAGTGAACAATATGATATAATGGAGTAAAAGAAGTATCTCCACATGTTTGTAACTAAATGCTTATTACCAAACTTTTCCTATAGAAAAGGAATTGAATTGTCCAAGGAGGAAACAGTTTCTTATGCATCTGAGAACAAGAGTTAGACTTCCAAGCACAGTTTAATATTTAGCATTTTTCAATAGGGATGGAATACATCCTTTGAGAGCTAGTACAGTTATATTTATCTGACACATTGCTCACCTAATAAAGAGAGCTGTAAAGTAAAAAGGGATAAGAGGAAGACAATTGTCTGTATATAACTGCTAAACTTAATATCATAAATAACAGGTGATATAGCAAAAAATATATAAAAGAACTAGTAATTCACAGGAAACAATTTAGAAAAAAGATAGCAAAAAAAAAATTCCACAACTTCAAATGTCTATATACCAATACACAAAGTAACAGTAATAAACAATGTGATCTAGAAACCCTAGCAAAGAAGCAAATTTAATCTCATACCTATCCATGAGAACTGGAAAATGGAATTTTTGACTGTACTATTGTTCTCTAGAATTTGCATGCTTTATTCAAGTAAAAGAATTGCTAAAATAGCTTAAGAAAATAACATTTATGTGAAGAATGAAAAAATCCAAGTAGGAAGCATGACAAATCATTTGATGAAGATTGATGGGGGAGTGTATAATTCATGAAAGTATGTTTTGGCCCACATGGAGAAATGAATAAAATCAAAGAGAAATCCAGAACACAGTTTGCAGACCTGATCTAGAAGAATTATCTTCCTTCTCCTCTTCATTTTTCTGCTTCCTCTTTTTTTTCTTTTTCCTCTTCCTCCTCTTCTTTCTTTATTTCTGTTTATATCCTTCTGTCTTCATCTCTCTGTTGAAAGCAGAGCATTTGTAAATTTTTTACTTTCTTTATCATGATTTCATCTCTCAATGGTAACTACTCTGGAGATCTGGGTATTGAAGTTGAAATGACAGAAAACTTGGGGGTAATTCACCACTCCATCATGATGTTTATAATAGAGACAGGGAGGAAATGAGAATAGTCTGATGTGAATGACAGATTTGGGGTCAATATTTTAGAGGAAATAGAGAGAGCATAGATAGTTTTTAATGGACTATATTCTATAGGGGAAAAAAGAAATAAAGATATAAGGAAATACTCAAGAATTAAATTATTAAATGCACAAATAGAAATGATTTTTTGAAGAAGAAAGGGGAAGCTACCTAAAAAAGATTGAAATATACATACAAGGAACTCTGGGAAAGATTTTTTTAAAATAATCTTATTATGTCTCACTTCATCTCCCTCATTTCATTTTTTCTCTTTTCTTTTTCTCCTCCATGTGTGTGTGTGTCTATCCATATGCATAGGTAACTGATGTTAAAAAAAAAGCTGAAAAAGTTGATTTGAAATCTAGTCTTATATACTTACTTCCTAGCTGTGTAATGTAGTTATTTAATCCCATTTGCCTCAGTTCAATCATCTGTATAATGAGTTGGAGAAAGAAACTCCAACATATCCCAACTGGGTGATAAAGAGTTGAATTGACTGAAAAACAGCTAAAAATATACAAAAATAAATATGAAAAGAATTAAATTATAGCTAAACACAATGTAGTTAGAAAGATCATTAGCAATTGTGGGGGTATCAGAAAAAATATCTAGAAGATGTTTTGGGGCTATATTTTAAAGAAAAAGTGTTTCTATGAGACATAGATAAAGGAGTGTATGTGGCCTGCCACTTGAAAGAGAAGACATGAAGTATTCCTAAGAATCAGCAAAGGCAGTTTGAATGAATCATGTAATACAACAAGGATAGTAATATATAATGTAACTAGAAATTTGGGATAAGGGTAATTTGTAAAGGGTTTTAAAAGTTAAAAAGAAGAGTGTAGATTTGATCCTAGAGGTAATAGAAAAGCCCTGGAGTTAACTGAGTAGAAGAGTAACATGGTAATATCTGCACTTAAGGAAAATCACTTTGGAAACTAAATGGAGGATAAACTTCAAAGAGGAGAACTTGAGGTAGGAAAACCAATTAGGAAGACCAATAATTTTCAATGATCTTTTTATGATCCTAAGATCCTTCATGGAAAAAAATTGATGATAATCAACAAATACAACCTTTGCTTTACATTTCTCTTTTATTTTTAAGTTTTTAACTTTTTGAGTAAATGTGTTTTAATGAAAAAAAAGTGTTTTCTTTTCCTCCCACCTTAAAAAAAAGAGTAAAAACCCTGTAAAAGAGAATTTCTATATTGAACATGTCTCACAAATTTGTTTTGGTCTGCCTTTTGAATCCATACTTTTCTATAAGTAAAATCATATAAATTTTCATTAGAGATTCCCTGGAATTATAATTGATCTTTGCATGGATCAGAGTTTTTAAGCTTTTTCAGTGTTTTTACTGCAGAAATTATTCTCATTTTGCTCACTTCACTACACGTTAGTTGATACATCTTCCCATTTTTTTTTAAAATTCTCCCTTTCATCATTTTTACAGCACATTACTATTCGATTACTTTCATCTACCATAATTTGTTATTATTTTCCAATTGATTTATACTCCCTCAATTTCCAGTTCTTTACCTCCATGTTTAAATATTTTTATACATAAAGGTATTTTTTTCTCCATCTCTCTCTCTCTCTCTCTCTCTCTCTCTCTCTCTCTCTCTTCTCTCTCTCTCTCTAACTCTTTCTCTTTTGCTGAGACAATTAGGGTTAAGTTCTTTCCATCTTTGATCTCTTTGGACCAGTTGTGTTTTTGAGATGTAAGTCATAGAATATGAAAATCTTTAAAGAATTAAATTTAAAAGTCTCTATGGGAAATGGAAACTCCATGGCGAGTATCATTAGGCTTCAATACAATACCAACCAAGAATTGCACAAAAGAAGGAAAAGGATGTGGGCCAGTCATATGGTGATATCTATGAAATGTCTAGAGAAATGGAAGATCTGCCATGTTATCAGTTAATCCCCTCTGGACTATTTATTGAACAATGGAGATAACAGTTGGACAGGAAGAAAGGCCTTGTTAAGTTGCAGTCTGCATCATCAGAAGTAGTATCCATATTATCCATCAGCAATTAGTCAAACTCTACTTATCTCACATAATTCTTGGGAAATATTAGAAGTAAATAAGGATTCTGATTTACCGATATTTGCTATATGTAAAAATACAAACATTTATTTTCAAGATAACTTTAATCCTTGTTCAAGGTTCCATGAATTATTTTTAATGCAAAGACTTATCACTTCAGGAAATTGAGAAACCCTGTTCTACAATAAAGTTGGCACTGTTGTTGAGAGACAGTAGAGGGTGCTGTGAGTGTGTTCTGTCTTGTGATTTCTTTATGGGAAAGAAAATGATTTGGTGGAATGGTTTGTTTGAATTTAGGAAACACAGTTCTTTGAATTGCCTCCTTGTGTCTTGAACTCTTATTTCACAAGAAGCAACAGGTAGTTTTCTTCTATTTTGAAATTTTTCTATATTTTTAAAGTTTAAGTTAATATATATATTCCATTTGCCTCAGAGAGTATAAACAGAATCTATGGATGAAAGTTATAGTAAGATTTTAATTCAGTATAAGAAAAAAATTAATAATGATAATAATATCTGAATTTTTATTTTACTCTTGAAGATCAACAAAAATTTTTTAAATGTTACTCATTTTATCTTCATAACAAGCCTGGGACATGTGCTGCTATTTTTCCATCCAATACATAACAAAATTGAAGCAGAGGGCGTTAAATGATGTAATAGAAATAATAAGAGCCTTAGGCTCTAACTTTTTAATAGAACTGTCCAAGAATGGAACGGATTACTTTGAGAGGTGGTGGATTTCCTCTTCTGAAGGTCTTCAAGGTGAGTCTGAATAAACCCTTGTTTCATATGAACAGGTAGCATAGTGAATGGAGTATTGAATTGTAGTCAGGAAGAACTGAATTCAATTCTGTTTTTGAAGATTTGTAATTCATAATTTAGACACCTACAGGCTGAGTGATCTGGGGAAGACAATAGAGGAAATTTCCTCTACTGTCAATTTCCTTATCTGTACAATGGCTTACTACAACTTACCTCATGGGGTCACAGTGAAAATCACATAAGGCAATATATGTGGAGCTCTATGTAAACCTTAATGCATTAAATAAAATATTAGCTATTATTTTGTTATGATGGGGATTACTTTTATGTATGAACTGGACCTGTAGTACCTGAGATCCCCTTCAGCAATCTTTTATTCCAATAATTCTGTGATTCTGTCATCTTTGTAGTATACTCTCAGGCTTTATATTCTTTATAACCTAAAAATACTTAGCAGGCTGTATAAATGTAAGAGTTAATTCCATGCCAAATCATTTTACTAAATTGCTTCTGCTTTCCCAGATATAATCATCTCCAGAAATTCATTATTACTCTGTAAGATGAAATCAATTCTGACATTCATATTTCCTAAGTACCTCCTGCCCCTGGGTCCCTTTCCTCCCAATTAGAGTGTCTTTCCTCCCTGATCCTCCACTATTTAAGGAAGAAACATAAGGAAATTTCATCATTTCCCACCTGTTTGCTTTCCTAATTTCATCATCTCCATAAATTTTCATTATGCAAAATGAAATTATATTTGAAATTCATTTCAAATATTCTCATATAATTTTCCACCCACACTGAATGTGTCATCAATTCCCAAGGAGATTAATCTCCCCCTTTCCTCTTTTCAGCTTCTTTTCATGTGTTTTCTCCTACATTAGAATGTTAACTTTTTGAGGTCAATGTCTTATGCCTTTATTTGCATATGACATTATTTAACATAGTGCCAGGCACACAATAGGATTTTAATAAATACTTATTGACCTTTGATTATATTTTCTATATTGACTATTGATTCACTGGCCCTGAAAATGGCTCAGAAAATGAGGCAAAGGATTCAAGGCACCATGAAATGAAATGAGTGTAGGCTGTGAGAGAAATGACATTGTTTTTATTCTATTTGTTTTCCTTGATAAGAATGTTACTGGTTTAGAACATCTCTGTGGATACTCTTCCTTTGCACAATGGCTTATCTTAGTAGCTTTGAATAGTACCAGAAGTTTCCATGACCAATATTGACTTAGATGGCAAAAGATGAGATAACATCCTCCAATCTTATTTAGAGGGTGATGAGTGTTTAGTGGGTGCCTATTAGTGGATTGTTATTTCTGTCCCTGACTCTTCTCTGCTTATATGATAAGTGGGGTTGAGTTCTGATATTTTGGAGTAACACTTTTACCCATGAAATAAACTTTTTGTTTCCTAGTTTATTTAAAAAAGAAATTAACTTTTGATTAAATTGCTGTTATGCTTAGAGATTTATAAGCTAAGAATGTTAGCTCCCTTTCATGAAAGACTGGGATAAGACCCTGGAAACTCTGAAGTCTAGATAAGTGAATTGTTTCCCAACACCTATAACTTAACCTTCTCCTTAAAGAACAACAACTTTTTTTATTTTAGTTTGTGACTGAAATATGGAAATTATTGATAGTAAGATGAAGGCATTTCCTATTTTATGCTTCCTCTGATGTAAATAAGGATTTGGAAGAATTGAAGCAGGCTTTTTCTTAATTTTCTATGGCAATATCAAAATTGTTTTTCTATAGCAGAAACAGTGATCAGTAATTCTTTTTTGCTTCAGTGAGCAGTGTGTTGACCAAGAGACAGTTCATTTCATCCTCCTTCCTCTCAAAACACCAAGTGACTTCCTTGAGAGATGAGTATATTAAGATATGAAGGTGAAAAATTTTCTCTATTAAATAAGGCCTATTTTCAAAGATAACATTTCAAAGAAAATTTAAATATGAAAAGGTAAAAATTAAAAGGCACATATCAACATATAAATAACAACAAATAGCTCCTTTAATATGACACTACATTTGCTCTGGGGCCTTGGTTCTGCTCACAAACTGTGTGAACTGTGGTTATTGTGCACATTCCCAATGATAGAAAAAGCTAACTGATGTTTCATCTGAGTGCACCTATTGTTGAATGTTGTCAGAAATGAAGAGCTAGGAGATAGGAATTTCTGTATATTTTGCATTAAGATTTGCACAACTAAAGAAAATTAAGTAGTTTACATATTTCCAAATATTCCCATGCTAATATTTATCATTTTTTAAAATAATAATGAACTCTTCAAAGATTAGCTTAAAATCAGATTCATTTTCAGAGAAGTTTTTTTTGGAGTCTTCTTTTTTATCTGTCTTCCCATGTTATACTGAATTGTCATCAATTGTATAAACTGAAAAGAGGTGTTATTTGAGTGAAAGTTTGGTTTATTATAACCAGCCTCCACAAAAATGAAAAGAATAGATGTCAAGTTCAGAGAACAAAATACAAGTCTGACTCAGGGATTTCATTACCATGGTAAATTTCAGACAGATTTCTGTTAGTAATCCACTTCTGTTAAAAGAAGAGTAGTTCATTTCTTGATTTGCACCATATAGACATCTTCCTTCATAAAGGTGGAGGAACTAACTAATCAATCAACCAGGTAATTTTGTTAAGTGTCTACTATGTGCCAGGCACTAGATCCAAATGATACAAGTAAAAAAGAATGAAACAATCCCTATTCCCAAGTAGATGGCATTCTATTATGAGAAGGGGGGTTGGCACAGAGCCAAGATGGTGAAGAGTATATAAGTCTTCCTAAGCTCTTCCTGCATCGCTCAGATCAACAGCAGATCAAAGTCTCTGAATAGTTTTAGAGTGACAGAACCCACAGATAGAAGATATTTTGGAAGAACTTCAGAAAAAAAGTTCTTTTTCAATCAAGCGGTGGGGTGGGGCGAAGGCAGTTGAGCACAGGTGCAGCACAGGGACCCAGGGCAGTGTGGTACCCCCATGTTGTGAAATCTTTTAGGAGGCTCTGAGCCATTCATGGTGGCTATTCTTTCCTGATTCAGGAGCCATTGGATCAGTAGGTTAGCTGTGAGACATCCAATACAAATACAAAAGGCAAAAGTAAGCCCCTGAACTCCAGAATAGCAAGGTACTTGGTCATTCCTAGCACTAGAAGGAACTCAACAGCACCAGCCCATAACAGTGGAAAGTCATTGTGCCTGTAGTGGAAACTTGGGATAATTTCCCTTTTGACCAAAGAGCAGTCCTTAATCTTTTAAAAATGAGCAAATAAACAAAAACAAAGAACAAACAAAAAACTCTGACCATAAATAGCTTTTATGGAGAAAAAGAAGAACAGATCTTAAACCCGGAGGATACTAAATGCAAATCATCTCCAGATGAAGCCCCAAAGGGTGATATGAGTTGGTCCACATCTCTCGAGGTTCTCTTGAAAGAATTTTAAAAAAAATTTAAAAGAGAGTTAGAAGAAAACATGGGAAAAGGAAATGAGAACTTAAATTTGGAAAAGGAAACACAGAAATTATTTGAAGAAAACTCCTTAAAAATAGATTTAGAGAGACAGACAGAATATGCAATAAAATAAATTTATAAACACAAAGTGTGTGTGTGTGTGTGTGTGTGTGTGTGTAGTGGACAAAGTGGTTAAATAAGAGTAAGTTTGATTTAAGAGATCTTCACTCAAAAGAAGATATTTGACCTGAGTCTTAGAGGAAGGAAAATCATATTCTGTATCTCTTACCAAAAAGGGAGGAATGAGTTAGTAAAATGAAAACAATGAAACACCTAAGGGAAAATCAGCCTTCCATCTTAAAATTTGTGAATAAGAAAGAGAAGAAATAGTCTGTTATGCACACTAGATCTTGGGGAAACAGATGCCAAAAGGTAAAAAGGAATGATAGGATCCCACAGACAATTTCTTCAGGAGAAGTAAGCATAAAAAGGATAGAAACCTTTCAAGAATGAATTTTGAAGAAACATGGAAAAAATTCACATGATGATAAAAAAGCTGAAGTCTCAAGAGACAAATGAGGGTATACAGGGAGCTCACCAATTTCGATTTTGAAAAGACATGTATAAAAGATTCAAGTGAGGACAAATAACAAAGAAGTCTGTACAAAGCCATGGCCTGTTCCTATATGAGTCATGCCAAAAGGGCTAAAGTTTAGAAAAAGATATGAAAGGCAATGAAAAGCAATTTCCACGATCATGTATTAATCATTAATTGTGTGCTAGCCACTGTGCTGGACACCCAAAAACAAAAATGAGAAGATTCCCTGACCTTTAGGAGCTTATAATCGACCAGGAAGAAATAATACACGCACAAATAAGTAAATATAATGTGTATTAAAAGTAAATACAAAGTAACTTCAGGAGAGCTAGGAGAGTATTTTCACCTGGGAGAAAGGAAAGACTCTTGATTGGACATATTGATAAATTGCATTTATATAATTCCAAGTTTCAAAAAGCATTTTTAAAAGTATTTTCATACCTTATTCTTATAACAACTATGGAGTATAGGTTTTTATTATCCTTATTTTATAGATGCGGGAACTGAAACAGACAGAGGTTAATTGACCAAAGTCATATAACTAATGTGTCTGAGGTAAAATTTGACTTCATTTATGCTAATTCCAGGTATAGCACTCTATTGACTGTGCCCCCTAAATGTCTGGATTAGCTGTATGGCATTTAAACAGAGCCATGATCAAATCTAGCAATTTCAAGAGATTAAGTTGAAAAGGGATGTTATTTCAGAGAGAAAGTTGGTTATATGGATTTAGGAGCTGTTGGCAAATAAATGATCATTCAATTCATATAAGCTAACAAAATCATTGAAAGAATATATATATAGAGAGAGGAGGACCTACTACAGAATCCTGGGATTTAGTTATACACTAAAGGCAGAAAAAAGATGATGATCCAAAGGTTGGATGGAGAACCAAGAGAGAACAATATTATGAAAAAATCCAGAAGAAAATATTATCTAGCGTCTCATGGAGTCTGGGGTTGTATTTGAACTCATATCTTCCTGCCTACAGATCCAGCCTGCCAAACATTGTACCAACCAGCTGCAGCAAGATTGAGTGCATCATACCTCACAATATAGTCTAAAGTGTTAGTTATTTTCTTTGATTGCCATATAGTACTAATGATTTAGATTGAATTTGCAATCCACTCAATATCACTGCATTTTTCTCAGATGAACTCTCTAGCAAAATCTCCAATACTGTGCATGTTTGTTTCCAGGGATGTCCCCATAGGCAGTGATTTTGATGCATTCATTCTCAGAGCTGACTCGGTGTTTGGAATCTCTGAAATAAAGTTTGGTAGAGAAGAGGTATTGGACTGCCTATTAAACTGAAGGTCTACAAAGCAATTATGCTGACTTCATTGTTGCATGCTTGTTAAAACGGGATAGTCAACCGGTGCCATGCCTGAACATCAAATCAACTCCATTTGAATTGTCTTAGAAAACATCTGAAAATCACCTAATAACATAATGTACCAGACAATATGATGTTTTCTCTAGCTGAATTGCCAAGCATTCAAACTCTAGCAGAGAAAGCACAATTCTAATAGGTTGACAACTTAACCCCCCAAAAAACCAAACGTGTTTACCTAAAAGACTATTGTACAAAGAACTAGCACAAGGTCAGAAAAGGTGATAGATACAAAGACATTCTCATGGCCTTTTGAAGAATGTTAATAGTGATTGTGAGATACAAGAGATGCTGGCACAAGTCTGCCTACCATGCTGTGTCTGCATCAAAAAAGTCACTATGCTTTCTGAGCAAAGCAGAGTTATAGTAGCACAAAGGAAACATAAGATATTCAAATCTAGATATGTTGCCACCTCCAATGTTCAAATGGACCATTTATGCCCAACCAGAACTTATATTGGACTCATTCACCACAATTGTATACCTTATGTGTTCACCTCAACATTTGTGATGTCTTTAGTCTCCTTTGAGTATGAAAGATGAACAACAACTTGTGTACTTGATATTTTTGAACCCAAGGGTAAGAATTTGCATTTATTGCAAATAAATTACATTTTATTAAAGTCAACTCAAAGTTCAACTTCTTGGGGATCTTGACTCTGTCTTCCAAAGTTATGTCATCTAAGATTTAGAAGAGACCTATGAGATCAGATTATCTAGTCTTACCCAAACAAAAAATCCTCTATAAAACATCCCTAATGAGTAGCTGTTTTACCTTTAATCAAAGATCTCTAGCAAAGTCTTGATTAATAATTCTAAATTTTACTTAAATAAAAGCTTTCTTAAAACTTTTGTTCAATAGACCCTTGTACATCTGCTTTTTAACCATTGCCTCAGGAGAAGTGTGTTGGAATTTCTTCTTTAAGCTTTTCTTGTATTTTGCTGTTTATGTTAATTAAAGCATGTACAAAGGAGTTTCACATATGTTTACAAAACAAACCCTTACTATACTTTTGTAATTACAAAGTCTGCCACTAAATTAGCGTTTCATGTGTTTGTGTTTCAATTATTAACTGTGGCAGCATATAACTAAAGCTGAAAACATGTCATTTCTATGATAATAAGTGAACACAATTAGCAGCATATCTTTCTACAGGCACAAGAAAAAAATATTTTCATTTGCATGCTGTCTTCTTGTATTATTTAGCTGCATTTAGGCCAAGTCATGTCATTCCACTGTACTACCTTTCTTCAATCTACAAGAACTCTGTCTTCCTTTATAACTATTATGATGACTAAATAAACAGGACTGCAGGAGAGGAGGATAGTGATTTATATACTTGATTCCCTTGTCTGGATATTTTACATATACTCTGACAATTTCTAACTTTTCCACCTATTCCCTATTTTATGCAAAAATTGAAAAAACACTAGCCTCCTCAATAGGAGAGAATGAACTCTCTTCAGTGATATCATACACCTTAAACAAGAAAAGGGATGTGGAATATTTTGCAAAAGTATTTATTTATTACATAAAGACCAACTTGCTATTTTTATAATTGTTCAGTTGTTTTTAGTCATGTCTGATTCTCCATGGCCCCATTTGGACTTTTTTGAACAAAGATCCTAGAAAAGTTTGATTTATCATTTCCATCACTAGTACATTTTACAAATGAGGAAACTGAGGCAAACAGGATTAAGTGACTTACTGAGGGTCATGTAGCTAGGAAGTGTTTGAGGCTAGAGTTAAAATCAGGAAGATGAGTCTTCTTGACTCTGGGATTGGCATTCTATCCAGTGCAATTATTATTATTGTTGTTTCTAATAATTACTCTTCTATAGTCACCAGGACTACAGTCTGGTGATGACTTCATTCCCTGAGCCTTTTACTGCATTCCTGCTGAGATCAAGAAATGTTTACAGAGCAACACAAGCATGTGCTGGTAAATGTTTAACAAATAGGCTCTCTAGAAGAATAATATATATAAAAGATCAACCATACTTGTAAGTTTAATCTGCATTATTAACATTTTCTTAAATCTAAAAGAAAACAAGGAATTGACCCTTCATTTGTAGTGATTGCTAATAAAATCACCTAGCAAGTGGGTTATAGCTCACTATAGCCCAACTGTCATTATTTCTTGCCTGACAAGTTCAAGTAACAAGTAGCTATTTTTGCTACTAGTTAATCAGTTAATGTGCACTTCTTAAGTATCTATTATGTGCCTAGTACTATGACAAACAGTGAAGATACAAATAAAAGCAAAAAATAGTTTCTGCCTTTAAAGAGTTCAAAATTTAATGAGGAAAGACAACATTCAATGCACGTTATATTTTATAAATCTATATTTAGATAAATAGTAAATAATCAACAAAGGGATGACCCTTGAAGTTAAAGTGATTGAAAAGTAACTGTAGAAGATGGGATATTAATTGAGAATTGGAAAAAAAAGAAATCAGGAGACAGAGATGAGGAGGGGGAACATCCTTTACATGGGCTCAGCCAATGAAAATGCCCACAGCTGGATGACAGAGTATTTTGTACTAAGAAAGTACGAAGGCCATTGTAACTAAAGCAAAGAGTATGTGAAAGTGTGCAAGATGTAGGAAACCTAGAAAAATGTGGGATGGGGGAGGTTATGAAAGACTCTGTATATCAAACAGAATATTTTATATTTGATGTTGGAGGTGATAAGTAAACACTGGAGTTCTTTTGAATAGGGACTGTCATAGTCAGACTTACTCCAGAAAAAATCACTTTGATTATTATGAGGCACAGAAACAAAAAGTGGAGAAAGTTACTTTGACATCACTTTGAGGCAGCTAGCTGGAATAATGACTAGAGCTCTAGGCCTAAAGTCAGAATGACCTGAATTCAAATCTGGCTTCAGACATTTACTAGATTTGTGATCCTAAGCAAATCATTTAACTTTGCCTCAGCTTCCTCATCTGTAAAATGACCTGGGGTAAGAAATGGCAAATCCCTCTAGTATCTTTGCCAAGAAAATGTCAAATGGGATTATAAAGATTAAATACAATTGAAAAGACTGAACAACAACAAAATCTCAATGAAATGATATATCAATAATATGCTTAGTACAGTGGCTGGCACTTAATGATTGCTATATAAATTTTTATTTCATATCATTGCAGTAAAATGGCAGAGGGATTGAAATAAGGAGAGACTTTAGCAGTGATACCAATCAACTGGCTATTGTAACAATCCAGATGCAAATTGATGAGGATTTATTTTGGTGGTATTAAAGCCAGAGAGAGCATGAAGAGAAAATTTGAGAGATGTTGTAAATAGGCTTTGGCAAAAGATTGAATATAAATGCTGAGACAAAGTAAGAAGTTGAAAATGACACAGATTTAAAGCCTGGGGAACTGGAAGGGTAGTAGTGCCCTCAGAAGCAATAGAGAACTTTGGAAGAAGAAAGAATGTGGAGGGAAAATTTAATATTGGAGTTGTTGAGATTAGGGCATATAGATGTCTAATAAGCAGTTAGAGATGCAACACTGGAGATCAGCAGACAGGTTAGGACTGGGTAAGTAAATTTGATAATCCTTGGCATAGAAACAATAATTTAATGCCTGATAGTTGAAGAGATCATCAAGTAAAATTGGTTGGTTGGTTTTTCTTCACATTCAAAGAGCACCAAAATGACATCACTTTGTTAGAGTATCTGACTGTAACTGATTAGAACAATAGGAGCTCAGAATGTTCTACCACAGATCTGACACAAATAGTCCCTGTGAGCATTTGGGGTAGCTACTCTAATTTTTCATATCTCATGCTTCTTTGGGGCTAATTCAGTCGTGCTTTGATCATACCTTCTCTGATGAGGGCATGCCATGCTGGGGATTTCTTTGCCACTGTGACTCACATAAAGTACTAAATGACGTGAAGTTCTGAGCTTGGGATCAGAAAGATAAGGGTTCAAAATCATCTTCTGAGAGTAGCTATGTGACTCTGGACAAGTTCCATGTCACGCAATCGGTTTTGAAGTTCTACCTAAGAGAGACCTTGAGAATGTTCTTGTATAGGGAAAGTCAGGATCTATATGAGCAAAACTACAAAACACTCTCCACACAAATAAAGTCAGATCTAAACAATTGGAAAAACATCAAGTGCTCTTGGATAGGTCGAGC
>JAJPUD010003802.1:34370-57132 GCA_023553655.1 Myrmecobius fasciatus
TTTCATGCTCTCAATTGATGTTTGCTTACATTGTGTTTCCTTTATCTGATATGTCTTTCATGTAGATGTTTTTTCTTGAACAACAATGATAAGTGTGGAAATATGTATACATATATTCGATTTGTCAAGTATTTTAACATAATTAACATGTAGTGGATATCCTGCCATCTAGGGGAGGGGTGGGGAGTAGGGGGAAAAAATTTGTAACAGAAAGCTATGTAAGGGTTAATGTTGAAGAATCACCCATACATATGTTTTGCAAATAAAATAAATAAATAAATAAATAAACCACTGGAAAAAATATTTAGTAGGTGTGATTTGGATAAAGATCCTGCAAAGTGGGATAAGAAGCTATTAAATAGGTAGGAAGAGAACCAGGCAAGAGTAGCATTCAAAAAAATAAACAAAACTCTAGTTCGTGTGTTCCATATTCAGACATTGTATGCATACACAAATCAACTCCTTTTGACTCACACATAGCACTAAATGACTTGAAGTTCTGTGCTTGGGATCAGAAAGATCAGGGTTCAAATTCTGCTACTGAAAGTAGCTATTTGTCTCTGGACAATTCACATAACCTTTCACGATGCTTCAAGCAAATCCTTTGATCTTTTTCTAATTAGGTTTTCATTTAAATCTTTTACAATTTGAAATTTGTCTTATAAAAGGAAGTTCCCTAAACTGCAGAAATTACTGCTGCTCAGTGCAGTGATAATCCTCAATTGAAGAGGACTTAAAATGAAGCATGCTGTTTTCTCCTGCTAGAATGGTGATGGACTTAAAATGAAGAATGAGATATATTTTGGACCTGTCCACTGCAGTATTTATTTTGTTGTTTTCCATCTATTTGTTATGAGTTAATTTTATTTTTTATTGGGCAGTTGAAGGTAGATTTATAAGAGGAAATAACAAGTGTAGCAATTTTTTAAAAGCTATGAAAAAAGGAATTATTGATTCTTTATATATCTACAAGCACATGCTTTCTTGATGGTAAACTGCAAGAAGTTAGGGATTTTGTCTTAGAATCATGAGATTGTGGAGTTAGAAGAGATCTCAACCCAAATCATAAAGATCTTATTAACCCTCTGTATGCCATCCTCTCCAAAACACCTTGCAGATAGTTAGCATTTGATGAATGAAAGAATGTTTCAAAATGACTTTTCAGAACATTGCTTTTTCAATATAGTTCCTTCTATTCCAAGAATGCAATAAAAACAGACAAATATTATAGTTAAAATAAATCAAAGTCTTCACTAGACCCACAAGGGCTATAATGAGAAATTATCTAAAAAACAAAAATTGTATGTTTAATTAGTCAGAAAAATACAACATTCTGAATCCTTAGATTTGCTCCCAATGAATTGACATTCAGTGCTACTTGAGATAAATTTGTCTCTGTCCTTGGGTCCCATGACACAGTTCTTTTCTTGGTGGGTCTATTTTTCAAACTTTTCCTTCAGTTCCATTCCATTTGTTTCTTCACCCCTCTCATCTTCCCTTCACCCACCCATTTTTCAGTGCCACAAGTATATTATAGAAATAGGTGCTTGTTCTTCTCTTCTGCTCTCTTGCCTATTATTCTGAAGAGACCATGTAGTATTTTGCTGATGCAGTGAATAACTTGACCTGGAGTCAGGAAAACCTGAGTTCAAATTTAGTCACAGACATTTAGTAATTATGTGACCCTAAGAAAATCAGTTGATCACTCTGAGATACCACTACACACCTGTCAGATTGGCTAAAATGACAGGAAATGATAATGATAACTGTTGGAGGGGATGTGGGAAAACTGGGACACTGATACATTGTTGGTGGAACTGTGAACGGATCCAACCATTCTGGAGAGCAATTTGGAGCTATGCTCAAAAAGTTATCAAACTGTGCATAACCTTTGACCCAGCAGCATTTCTATTGGGCTTATATCCCAAAGAAATCATAAAGGAAGGAAAGGGCCCCACATGTGTAGGAATGTTTGTGGCAGCCCTTTTTGTAGTGGCAAGAAACTGGAAATTGAAAAGATGCCCATCAATTGGAGAATCGCTGAATAAATTATGGTATATGAATGTTATGGAATATTATTGTTCTGTAAGAAATGACCAGCAGGACGATTTCAGAGAGGATTGGAGAGACTTGCATGAACTGATGCTGAGTGAAATCAGCAGAACCAGGAGAACATTATACACAGCAACAAGACTATACGATGATCAATTTTGATGGACATGGTTCTCTTCAACAATGATGTGATTCAAACCAGTTGTTCTGCGATGAAGATAGTCATATACATCCAGAGAGAGGCCTGTGGGAACTGAGAGTGAACCACCACACAGCATTTTAATGCTTTCTGTGAATATTTCCATGCATTTTGTTTTCCTTCTTAGGTTGTTTTTTCCTTCTTCTCTTTCTAGATCTGATGTTTCTTGTGCAGTAAGATAACTGTATAGATATGTATACATGTATGGTATTTGTCATATAATTTATCCTATTTAGCATGTATTAGATTACCTGTCATCTAGGGGTGGGGGGTGGAGGGAAGGAGGGGAAAAGCTTGGGAAAAAATAGTTTATGCAAAGGTCAATGTTGAAAGGTCACTCATATGTTTTGTAAATAAAAAGCTTTATATATATATAAAAAAAAGAAAATCAGTTGATCTCTGTCAGCCTCAGTTTCCTCATGACTAAAAAGGGATAATAATAACATCCACATCACAGAGTTGTTATGAGGATAAAATGAGATAATATTTATAAAGTCTTTTGCAAAACTTAAAATACCATATTAATAGCATTACTTTGATTTTATCATTAATGCATATCAGCATTCAAAAGAATGTAAACTTTTTTTTATAAATCCTTAATTCCCACCTCATACCCCTGCCTATTTTGCTCTTTGTAGGGCTTGAATTCCTGTGGCCTGCTGAAAAAATAATGATGATAAAATGTATACTATAGACATTGCATCTCCCATCACTTTAGAAGGCAGTGTGGTTTAGGTAGTATCTCTATAGTCAGAGGAACTAGGATTGAATCCTCTATCTCTGGCACTTATTTTGTCAATTTGTATGACACTTGTTCATGAGTCTCCATTTCCTCATTCTAAAAAAAGGAGATGAAACTAGATCTTTGAAGTTATTTACATTTCTATATTTGTTTTATTCTTTTTCAACAGTTTTAGCTATGACAAACTATTTCTCTGTTTGAGTTTCTAGATTCATTTTTTTCTCTGACATCAACTCCATTGCAAATCCTGCCCCACTATTTCTTTGCAACTTCCCGCTCAGATCCTCTCTCATCCTAATTTAAGAGAAATAAGCAGCAAAAGAAGGGGGAGGAGGAGAAGAAGAAGAAAGGAAGGGGAAGGAGAAAAAGGAGAAGGAAGAGCAAGAAATGGAATCTATCCTCCCAAAGAGCTTACATTCCTTTAAATAGTCCCCCCAAAAAAGCTGCAATCTTTGTTGGGTGTATGGTTCAGGCATGACAAGCTAGTGCATCTTCTTAAATGGTTCCCCACCTCCAGCATCACTAATCTTTCACTTATCCTGAATTATGAAACCAGGAAAGTTGTCATACCCTTACCAGTTACCTCAAGGGTTGTCTTATCCAAACCCTACCCAAATCATGAAGCATATCTGTAAAAGGTTAAAGAGTCTTAGTTTGTGTTCATTTATTGGTGCAAAACTCATGATCTCAAGAGGCATCTTATTCTTTTTCCAAAGAGCACTAATTGCTAGGAAGTTTTTTCTCCTTATATTGAGCCAAAATGTACCTCACTGTATCTTCCACCCTTTGGTCCTAGTTCAGACCTTTGGGGCCAAGCAGAAAAAAAAAATTAATCCTTCTTTCATATGATGACACTTCAAATATTTGAAGACTGTAATCCTGTTCTGCTTTGCCTCCTGCCAAGACTTCTCTTCTCCAGGCTAAACATTCCCATTTCTTTCAACTGATCCTTTTTAGTATATCAGGCATATCAGTTCAACCACATTTTGCCCATCCTCACTTCCATCCTGGGGTTTAAATTCCTGAATACAATCCAATTTCATCCCTCACTATTCCAAGTCAGAAAAAAAGATCTCTCCTCTAAGAATAGCTTTTCAATGAATATAATTTTTCCATTCTTTGTTTTCTATACATAAAATCTTATTTAAACTACTCATTTATAGTACCTCAGTTTTAGCATATCCCCCATTCAATTGATTTTAAGCTCTTAGATGGGAAGACCTATTCTGACCCAAATTAAATGTTCCTCAGAGACTTTACCTTCGACTATTTTTATAAATTAAATGGAATATATAGCATCACTATAAACAGCAAAGCCTTTCCTCATGCTATATTATTAAATATCAGCCTAGTGAGAAAAGGGTAGTGGGGTATGAGAGAAGTGAAGTTGTTTTATTCCACCTGGCCATTCTTAGAATCTTATAGGATCAGCATTGGAATTTATTTCAGAGGTTATCCAGATCAACTCATCATATTTGAAGTCTTCTTTCTACTACATATCTGGTTTTCCAATATTTCCTTGAAGATATCTAATGAGGAGAAAACCATAATCTCAAGAGACAGTCCATTTTACTTTTGATTAACTATAATTGTTAATGTTTGTCTTTACATTTAAGCAAAATTTCCTTCCTCAATTTTTATTCATTACTACTGTCCATTCTGCTGTCAAGTGTCTATAGAACAGCTGTCAATAATCTTCCCTTCAGTTCTGTTTATTCTTCTCCAGAGAATGTATCACCAATTTCTTCAAATCATTCTCATATGTTGAGGATCCAGGGATAAAAAAATAATTCCTGCCTTCAGAGAGTTTGTAATAGATTAAACTGAGGACACAACATATATGTATGTAAACACAAATATGCATGAACACATATGATATATGTATATAAGAATATAAAATATTTACAAAGTAATTAGGGGATAATTATGGGATGCATTAGAAAGTGAAGAAGTCAGCAAAATTTTCATATAGAAGGTGATTCTTGAGTCAGATCTTGAAAGAAGTTAGAGATTCTAAGAGACAGAAGTGAGAAAGACATGTACTCTAAATATGGAGGACAGGCAGTGAAAGGTCATGGAGGGAAGGGATGGAGTGCTTTATGAGAAAAAAAAAACCAGCAAGAAATATGGTCAGGTGGTAGTGATTGTGGAGTACAAGAAAATGTACCAAGGTTAGAATGGTAAGTTGAATTCTGCCTCTAAAGGGCATTGAATATCAAAATCTTTCCTAAAATATAGTACCTAAATAAAGGCTGGACTCTTCATTTTCTAGCAATTGTACTACTATTTCTCCTTTCCTCACTCTACTGCACTACTGGACTTCATCCTCATGTCATCATATAAGCTCCTTTCTCCCTTTTTTCTTCCATTAGATTGTAAGCTTCTAGAGGTCAGTGACTGTCTTTGGTCTCAATATGCCCAGGTCTTAGCACACTGCCTGTCACATAATAAGCACTTTATAAATGTTTAGTGCCTAGATGATTTATATATTCATTATGCCAGGAAACTGTGTCACTATCACCTTCCTAGTCCAGAGCATGTGTATCTCTTGGTGTAGCCAAGGATTTCATTTTTCTTTTTGGCTTTTAGGCTTTCTGGTTAAGTGTAATTTTCGTTTTTTTGCTTTTGTGATAGAAATTTGTCTTTCTGGAGGAACTTTGATTTTTGTGGCAGGCAGATGCTCATCAATATGAGCAGCTATAAATAAAGTCAGGAGAGGTATTGCTATTTTTGATAAAACTGAAGTACATTTTCTTATCTGGTGATTTTGGAAAGATTTTGTTATACCAAATAAAGTTTTTATCCCATAAGGCAAAAGTTTCCCTTCCTTTTCCCATGAATGTATGTGGATAGAAACTGATTCCATTTTGTCAATGTCACCCATATATAATGAATGAATTGTAGGCAACTTTTGTTTCCTTAGTTCTCAGAAATATATTTGTATGTATTTACGTAAATACATACATACATATATACCTATAGAAATAATGAGAATTTTTTTCTCTTTCACAAATGAAGTTGTACACAATTATATCTGATATCTATTTCAGCACTAACTTTTTATGATTCTATGTCTGAGTGTGCAAATCAAAGCTGGCATTCATCTTTTGGGAAAATTTTGACAAAGACATTAATCAAACTATTTGAACATACAAAATCTGCCATTGAAGCCCAGCACAGTTCTATAATGAAGCTTCCATTACCTGGCACAATGCCTGGCATGTAGTAGGTGATTAATAAAAGCTTGTTGATTGATTTACCCTCCTGCAGGAGCTTTCTCTTAGTTTTCTCTCCTCTTAAGTACCTTCCCTTTGGGAAGGGCATTCTATATAATGCATTATACATTTTTTGGGATGCTATTTTCCCCCCTTAGATTGTGAGCTCCTTGAGATCAGGGAGCATAATATTTTTTTCCCTTTTTTTACATCCAATCTTTATATCCTACTTAACTTTGTATCACTTAGCACAGTGCCTGACACATAGTAATCACTTAATAAATGCTTGTTGACTGACTGACTAGAGACAAGACATCTTCATTCCTGGCATGCTGATCATTCTTCAGGACAGCTTAGATGCCCCCTCCTTCATGTAGTTTTCCCCAGTCTGCATACCTAAAACTTTAACCATTGCTAAAGGAATACATATAAACAGACAGGGAATCAATGATATACCCAGATGCTTTCAACATCAAATTTATACATGTAATTACACTCCACAGAACTTCCTTGCATGTTTATGATGTTGTGTTTAATGTTAGCAGCCATTCCTTCATTTGTGTTAGTTGTTTATATAGAGCTCTAGGATAATACAGCCCAGTCAATCCACATTCCATCAATAATCTCAGCAAGAGGAACAAACAACTTCTTGTTCAATGTGTTGTTCAGTCATGGCTAACTAGCGCAGCAGCTTTCTTCCAGGGCTTCCTTCCTCCAACATCATCTATTATTTTAATACATAATTAACAATTCTTTTAATAATCCTCTCTTCAGAAGTCAGAAGAGTCTTCATACATTTAGGATTGCAAGGATCTTTGTAAATTGTCCCATATTATTCCTAACTAAATCATGAAATGCCTATATAATAAGTGGTCATACAGCCTGTTTAGAGAACCCAGCACCTCAGTTAACCATATTGCAGAAACAGGCAAAAATGATTAAATGATAAAAAACATCTGAGTTGTATAGGAACTGCAACTTTCTTCCTTCTCACCTTTCTATTTATAAGCCAAGAATATTGAATACAATGGGAAAGAGATAAAAAAAACTTTATTTTAGGAACTCTAAGCCTTTATAAGCGCTTTCCTGTATTATGTGTGTCTATCTTTGTATGTGATTTTCTATAGATTGCAAGGCCCTTTAGGCCAGGGCCTAAATTCAAACTTGTGCTTAATATGGGCATTTATTTATTCAATTCTTAAAACTGCACCCTTGAATAAGCTGCCGCAGAGCTAAGGAGATCAGGCATCCTATTTTTTTTTTTGAGGGATTATCTTATTTTTTAGTACTTTTGATGGGTGTCCTGAAAAATCCTTAGAGTGTGGCAATTTCTTCTCCTTTTCCATTTTGCAAATATGCTTACCCTAGTGTAGTAGGCTTGTCATTCTTGAGTTCAGGCATAGGTACTGTAACCAGTACTTCATCAACATTATAATTAATTTCAGGACCACAAAAACTATCTTGATTTCCATATTCTTCTTCCAAAAAAGTTAGGTAGGTCTAAAGAACAGAGAAACACAATGTTAGTCAGAGAGAAGGTTCCATTATTTCAATTATTCTTTTTGATCTATGCTATGGATTTTATAAATGAGCCTATCTATACTATTACACACACACACACACACATGCACATATACACACACACACACACACACACACATATATATATATATATGTATGTATATTCAAAACCTCAACAGTGTTAGAAATCATTCTGCCTAGATAATGTAATGGATAGAATTTCCGGCCTAGAGCTAGGAAGGCACAAGAATAAATTCTGCTTCACATACTTACTAGCTATATGACTACGGGAAAACCACTTAACTTCCTCAGTTTTCTCTGATATCAAATATCAAATATTGATTGATAATCAAATACTGGATAATAAAAGCATTTACCTCTTAGTATTATTGTAAGGATAAAATGAAATGCTATTTGTTAAGCCTTTAGTACAGTGCCTGGCACATCATAAGTCTTTAATAAATATTTTTTAAAAGAAAATGCTAAAATCAAGATGACTAGCTTTTCTTCCTAACTTCCTATTAGTTGTGGACCTTGAGCAAATAATTTATCTCATAGTTTTTATATGCTATTTAAAAAAGAAAACAATTCTAAGGGTCCTTCTCGTTGTCTGATTTTATCTGAATAATATTAATTCTAAAACCTAGAAAACATATATAATCCTCATATATCAAGGGGTGGGGAGAAATGTTTTTGAGTTTTTATAAAGGGTCTCAGAACAAAGACTTTTTTGCATGGTCTATAAAAACAAGTTTAGAAATGTATGTAAAATGACAAGGTGTATAAAGAATTAGTATCTCTGAAGATACAGGAGAACAAAACCAAACTCTTTAGTTGGGCAAGGTAAACAGGACTCTCATTTGGTTGAAATATTTAAAAGGCACCTCTATCACTATTTCAGAATGCATTTCTCTAAATCTGTGATCGCTCTAGTCCCTTCACCAACTTCATATTCTGGTCATGTCCAAGGAAGTACTTCTACCCCCACTTCACTCCACACTAGAAAATGGTACAATAAATGACTAGTTTTGCTTTTGCTGGAGAGGAATAGAAGTGTGTGTGTGTGTGTGTGTGTGTGTGTGTGTGTGTGTGTGTGTGTGTGATAGTTGAACATACTTGTTAAAATTGTCAATGAAACAACAGACAAGGTTGCCTCCAAATCTCAGATCACTGAATAAACCAAGACTGAATCTCAGCTGAAAAAATTTTTTTCTTCTGATAAGAATTGCACTTGCTACAGATTAAAAGCACAGAGGTAAAGAGCAGAAAGCTTCAGAAGATCGAGGAATTCTTAGTTATCATGCATAAAATTCTCTTCTTCCAGATTCCTGAACGCATCTAGTATTTTGGCAGCTATTAACATAGGTAAATTATCCCAAAGTGATTTCTCAAGTTTTTTTTTTTTCTTCTGAAGTTTGTTGTTCCCCTCCCGTCCCAAAGCTTTGACTGATGACATAAATTCTCCTGGGTTAATTCCCTGATTTAGATGCTATTTGAGAGGGGCCCTTATCACTTAACTAGTTAAAAAGGCTGTCCTCACATCCCTTCAGAGTCCTCCAAATTATTCTGAATATTTTGGATTCAATATTTTTCCAGTAAGAATGACCAGATTCTTTGATGAATAATTTTTCATACCCTATGGAGAACTATTTTCTGTATACTTTTTTTTTCTTTTAAGAATCTTTCATTTAAAAAAATCTTACCCATTTAAGAATCTACATACCTTTTAGCTAATCTGATTGTAGTGGAACTATTTGGTATATGGTGCTGTAAAAGATCATTTTTTATATTAATGATGCAAAATATTCATATTTCTGACAAGAAAGCATTATATAAATTCAAGAGGTTATAAACATAATTTCTTGAAAATGAAATTGATTATTCCCTAAGAAGGCAATAGCTACTAAGGGCTTAAAAATAAAATGTCAATTTATGATGTAATGTTTTAGTGAATCATTTTGTTTTGCTATTAATGTGAGAGGAAATAGTGCTGTGCTCCACATTTTAGTATGTAGTTTAGCAATTTCACCCTCTAAAAAGATATTTTTAAAGAAATAATCTATAACTTGTCAACTTGGAGTAAAGCTATTGTAAAAAGTTTGTGACAGGGACCCTAAATGTTTTATCACCTGTCAGAAATTTCAGTGATAATAAAAAGTAACATCCTTTAAATTAATTAGACATGATTAGGACTTCAAGCCCAGAGGCCACTTCATTATGCAAAAATTAAAATAGTTAGCTATTTAAATTACCATTAAATTGATTCTTATGTTAATTGATATCTCACTTATAACCCTGGATTTTAAATTCTTTAGGATCTCAGGAACTAATATTAAAGTAAAAATGAAATGTTATATCAGAAAAAGATTTCTTGGGAAGAAAATATACTGAAAAATTAATTTAGATTTGTTTGCTCCTCAGTAGAATTTTTGTATTAGAATGGACTGATTAATAGCAAAATAGAATGGGATCAATTTTTCTCATATGCTTCTTCTGCCCCTCCTTACACAAGTGGACATTGTTTCCTATCTTATGCTATCTGACACTAGAAACAGAGTTAAATTTAACCATCTGAGTTTCATGGTCTCTTGTCTAATGCTTTGGAGAGGGTATTGTGCTTTCAGTATGTAAGAGATTTGATTATTTGATTATTATTATTTGATGTAGGACACTTTTAAAAGGACAATGATATAGGTTTAAGAGAAGGAAGAGATCATAAAGTACAATAACCCAGAAACCTCACATCCTTAGCTCTGTGCTCAAACAAGTTCAAGAAGTGGAAATGACTATAAGCTTAAAGGGATGTTTAATGTTCAAATGTCAGTTATGGGGAATTTGAAGTAAAGTGTTCTGTTAGATCATATTTTGTAAATTAAGGTCTGCTGAGACAAATATAAGCTATTCTTTTTATTATATCTAGATTGGGGTTCTTACTGTACAATTGATGAGCTTTTAAATATTTTGATAATTATCTTTCAATGTAGTTGACTTCTTTTATAATCCTACGTATTTTACAAATTTGAGAAAATAATTCTGAGAAGATCCATAGGCTTTACCAGACTGCCAGAGGAGTCCATGACACAAAAGAAGTTTAAGAACTGCACATCTAGACACAATGGATGATCTTTTTCAAAGTAAATAATTAAACAAAAGTACTAATTTTGAATGTCTTATAAAATAGGAGTAATGTTCTCCTATCCTTTCTTCCATATCCAACACTTTCTAACTGTATATATACATATGTATATATACATTTTGTAGTATGATTTTGTCACTATAGTGAATAATGACTGAAGATTTTCTCCTCTATTCAGATTAACAACTCTTCTGTAAGTATAATATTGGAAAATTCCTTGGAGGCACTGAAAAGTTAAGTGACTTAAGTAATTCCACCCATAGATGCATGGCTAACTTGCAAAATGGAATTTGAACCCAGACCTTCTTGTTTTCAAGGCCTTCTTAACTCTCTGCCAAGGGATGTGCTAGTAAATATTTAAGAATTGTCTTTCCAAAGAGGAAAAAAAAGAAAGTACAGTAGAAATATTTTTAAGTTTAATCCATATTATTAAAATTTTCTCCATCATTTTCTGAAGTATAAATAGTTAGCAGAACAATGAATCAAATGCTAATTTATAGAGTTTACTGATTTCAGAGATATAAATGAAAAGTTAACAATCAGCTCTTGAGCACATAGCTGTTTTTAACCTACTAAGCTACATTATTTCTTATCCTATTTATTTTACATCTATATAGGTAAATTTTGGCTTCTTCCTGAGTTCTGTAAGAAGAGCTAGCATATGTAACCAAAAGCATATAAACGCTGTCTTCTCAAAACACTAAGCTTTCAATAATTGTCCTTTCTGTTCTGCCACAATTCCTGAGAGTGATTTTGCAGTCACTTAAGGATTTTCCAAAGAAAATCCTGTTTCCATGTTTTCTATTGGTTGCTTATGATATATACACAGTAACTCAAAATTATAATAGCATACAATATCAGAGATAGAAATGTCTTAGAAGTTCAAACAAAATGGATCAATTAATAAAAAAATAAAATTCTTTATTCTTTCTGTTTGCAGAGAGCTGTTATTAGCAGAAGTCAACTAGCATTTATTAAGCACCTACTATGAGCTAAGCACTCTGCTACATGCTGGAGATATAAATAAAAGCCAAAAAAAGTTTCCATTTCCAAAAGGCTCAAAGTCTAAAGGGAGAGAGAAAATGCAACAACAACATACAAACAACACGTAAATGGGATGAATTGGAGGTAGTTTCAGAGATTAATAAAGGAGAATTGGGAAAGCTTCTTTGCAAAGTGAGACTATAACTGACATTTGAATCCTGGAGGTGGAAAGACAGTATTGAGTGTCAGGTTCCAGGAAAAACAAAGAGGCCACTGGATAGCAGAGTATGTGAAGGAGCGTAAAGTGTAAGAAGACTGGAGTAGGAAGATAACAATTTAAAAAGGGCTTTAAAAGCTAGATAAGTTTACATATGAGACATAAAAATCTTAAATGTGCCAGAAACTTATTACCTATCTTTTTGGAGCTGATCATCTAACAGGAGAATGGAGATGCAAAATAAGAACTCATAATAAACAGTGGCTTGTAAATGGATTAATCCCCAAACAAAGAATTATGTGATTACTAAATGGGAAAGTTATTACTCACTGTAGAATACCAAAAAAAGCTGCCTGGAGAAAGAGGTATTTGCTAATAATAATAGCTAGTATTTACTACACACCTGTCAAATTGGCAAAGAGGACAGGAAAAGATAATGACGAATGTTGGAAGGGATGTGGGAAAACTGGGACACTGATACATTGTTGGTGGAACTGTGAATGGATCCAACTATTCTGTAGAGCAATTTGGAACTATGCTCAAAAAGTTATCAAACTGTGCATACCCTTTGACCCAGCAGTGTTACTATTGGGCCTATATCCCAAAGAGATTTTAGAGGAGGGAAAGGGTCCCACATGTGCAAAAATGTTTGTGGCAGCCCTTTTTGTAGTGGCAAGAAACTGGAAACTGAATGGATGCCCATCAATTGGAGAATGGCTGAATATATTATGGTATATTAATGTCATGGAATATTATTGCTCTATAAGAAATGACCAGCAGGATGGTTTCAGAGAGGCCTGGAAAGACTTGCATGAACTGATGATGAGTGAAATGAGCAGAACAAGATCATTATACACAACAACAAGAAGACTATATGATGGTCAATTCTGATGGACATGGCTCTCTTCAACAATGAAATGTTTCAAACCACTTCCAATTGTTCAGTGATGAAGAGAACCATCTACATCCAGAGAAAGGAATGTGGGAAGTGAGTGTGAACAGCATTTTGTTTCTTTCTCATGTTTTTTTCCTTCATCCGATTTTTCTGGTGCAGCAAAATAACTGTATAACTCTGTATACATATATTTAATTTAACATATATTTTAATATATTTAACATGTATTGGACTACCTGCCATCTAGGTTAGGGGTAGGGGAAAGGAGAGAAAATTTGGAACATAAAGTTTTGCAAGAGTCAGTGTTGAAAAATTACCCATGCATATGTTTTGTAAACAAAAAGCTTTAATAAAAAAAAAACTTCTATGTGGAAAGTAAAAAAAATAGGTGGTCTTTATATATTATATAGTTTGAATGTCATATTTATCAAGAATATTATAGAGATACATCTTTGCCATCTATCAACCTCCTTTCTATTCTGATTTTGGATAATCTAATTCACATCCCTAAAATTTTAAAATAATTTATATGCATTGCCTAGAGTCTTCCTGTCAGCTAGGTACTATGAATATTATTATCTCTGTTTTACAGATTAGGAAATGGAGACTCAAAGGGTATAAGTGTGCTAAAAAGTTGTCAAAAGCCAATCAAGAGCCAAGTCCAGAAGTCAATCTATTATGTCATACTCCTTTAGAATTTAAGGATGGAAAGAAGGATGGTCCAAAAAATAAGGAAATGTTATAAACAAAAGCACAGTGGTGTGAGAGAATAGTTTTGTTTGTTTGTTTTAGGAAGCAGAAATGTTTCTAGTTTGTCTGGAACAAAGATATAATGGAAAGTCTTTTAACAGAGGCCAAAGAATTTAACCTTTACTCAATTGCCTAGAGCATTACCAAAGTAGGCTTTTGTTTGTTTGTTTGTTTGTATGTTGTTTTGAGCAGGATAGGAACATGATCCAATCTCTATAGAATAATGTTTTTAGGAATGATATGAATCCACTGTATGAGAAGAGTCAACTGGGAAAATAAAGACTGTCAAGAGGGGCTAATGAGAGTAAGCACTACTGTATTAGTAGGAGAATAGAGAAGAAGTAATAGATGAGAAAAATGTACCTCCATAATGTTCCTGACAATTGCTCATCCAGTCTTTACTTAAAGGCCCCCTAAAATGAGAATGTTTTGAGGCAATATATTTCATTTTGGGAAGCTCTAATTATCTACAACAGTCCTAATTGAAGAAAAGAAAATGTACATCAAATGAGGCTTTTCAATAAGAATAATCTTTTTTTTCATGCATTCTTATTTTAGGTTTCATAGTATGTCATTGAGGAATAGGAATAAATTTTTTTTTTTATGTAGGAACAGCTATCCTCTAACTGATTTTAGAGGTTTACCCTTTATCATTATTGGCCATATTCAGAACCATTTGCCATATGTTTCTGTTTTGATGTCAAAAATCATTAAGTGAAATAATAATAATATTTAGATATATATTTGCAAAGCATTTTACATATATTAACTCATTTGATAAATTTTAAAATCATGAAATTATTTTTAAGTAATATAAAAAATAAGCAAAACAAGTTTTATAGAACTACTTTTTGATTTGATTTATGCCAGTGATCTATTCAAAGTCACATGACACAAGAAATGAAAAAGAAAGAAGCAAGATTCAGACTTTACCAAATGACTGTTTTAATATAGATATGTGTGTACTTAATCTAAACTTATAAATATGTCTCTAGAGTTTATCCATATATGCACATGTTTTATATAAAATATATGTATATATACATGTAAATATGTATATATGCCAATGTGTGAGTATATGTATACATATATGTAGTAATACAGACATGTGTGTGTATGCACACACAAATACATGTATATATATACATATATGTGTGTATATATATAATGTATATATGCATACATTCAAAACTGACAAAATTATTTCAAGCAAATGAATAGTGAGTTCCCTATCATTACTGGGTTTTTTGGGGGGGGAGAAGAGAAGAGGCAATTGGAGTTAAATGATTTGTCCAGAGGAAGTCGTATTTGAACTTAGATTCTCCTAACTTCAGGACCACTGCTCTATCCATTGTGCCATGTAGCTAAGCTTTGTTAGTGTTGGCCAAGTAAAGGTTGGGATGTACACTAGTTAGTGATATAATAGAGAGTTTAGATGACTATACATGCATTGGACTAGATAGCCAGCAAGCACCTTTTCCACCTTAAATTTTCTGAATAGATAATGATGTGGAAGTTTCTGGATTTTGCTCAGTCCATATAAAATACATTTAAAATATTTGGAAGTATTTGGAGCCAGTATTGTGGATGGAGAGTCACCCTAGCAATCAGAAGGAACCTTGGTTCAAACCTCACCTCTGATTCAACCTGATTGAGCCCTAGGTTCAGTGTTCCAGGAGTTCTCTAAAGCATAAATTGCAGAATGGTTGCCAATCACACTGGCAGAGAAAGTGTTATTTGTGAAGTTTCTCTATGTCAATGAAATAACAGGTCTAGTTTCCATCTCACTTCCCACTAATAGAAAATCCTATTCTATTCAATAAACATTTATAAAGTACCAACTAAGTGTCAGATAGTTATACCTGGTAATACAAAGAGTAAAATGATAGGAACTCACATTCTTATGGGGGGAGAAACAATATAAGTGCAGAAATAGAGAGATGAAATTTGCAAAGGGTAAAGGCAAAATAATTTTGGTAAGGAAGGAATAAAGCTAAAAACTGGGGGCTGATAAGGAAAAATATTGGGTAAGAAGTGACACTTGAACTGAGCTTTGAAGGATTAGGTTGTAAAAGAAGAAGATGTGGAGAGTTAGTATTTCAGGCATGGTGGAATACTTAACTTTACTAGACCCGATTATCTTTATCCATACTATAAGGGAGCTATATTAGATGAATTTTAAGAATTCATAGCTCCTGCCTTGTATTAGAAATTCATTCTTCCATTCTTTTACTCAAGATGTGTGTATGTGTGAAGTGATATGCTAGTTGCCAGAGGGAAGTCAAAGAAAAATTAGACAATTCTTGCTCTTAAAGATGTTTTATTCTAAAACATTAAACCATAAATTTATCTCCAATCTAGTTGATGTAGGCACTTCCTTCACAGATGCAGAAAGCCAGCCATCCCTGGTTTCTTATTTTATAAGATTAAGTGTTATAAGTTTTTTTTCTGGTCCTTTAAATATTTTGTAGATAACATTTTAAAACTGTCAACATCCATCTGTTCTTTGTCTTCTTGGTATATTATGGACCCACATATTTTCTTTGTCATACATGTCCTTTATGTGTACAAGCTTCATATTTTATACATTATACTATACAGTCTGGTATAGTGGGTAGAGTGCTAGTAAGAGCAATATTCCAATCCTTCTTCTCATACTTTCTAGTTATCTGATCTCAGGCAAGTTACAAAACCTTTTCCAGCCTCAGTTTCTCCATCAGTCAAATGGAGATAAAGGGCAATGGGGTGATACAGAAGATACAGTGCCAGGGCTAGAGTTAGGAAGATTCATCTTTTCTTTTTTTTTTTGCATAACATATGTGTGGGTAATTCTTCAACAATAACCCTTACATAGCTTTCTGTTACAAATTTCCCCCCCCACGTCCCCACCCCTCCCTTGGTGGCAGGAAGTATATCCCCTGTTAATTATTTTAAAATATTGGCAAATCAAATATATATATACATACATATATATATATATATATATATACATATTTCCAAACTTATCATTGTTGTGCAGGAAAAATCTTATCTACACAAAAAATAAATCAGATAAAGGAAATACAATGTAAGCAAACATCAGTCAAGGAGTATGAGAATGTTATGTTGTGGTCCACATTTCGCATCCCTCTCTCTGGGTGTATATGGCTTTCTTAAGTGAACAATTGGAGGTGGTTTGAAACATTTCATTGTTGAAGAGAGCCATGTCCATCAGAATTGATCGTCATATAGTACTGCTGTTGCCGTGTATAATGATCTCCTGGTTCTGCTCATTTCACTCAGCATCAGTTCATGCAAGTCTCTCCAAGCCTCTCTGAAATCATCTTGCTGGTCATTTCTTACAGAACAATAATATTACATAATATTCATATACCACAATTTATTCAGCCATTCTCCAATTGAAGGGCATCTATTCAATTTCCAGTTTCTAGCCACTACAAAAAGGGATGCCACAAACATTCTTGCACATGTGGGGCCCTTTCCTTCCTTTATGATTTCTTTGGGATATAAGCCCAGTAAAAATGCTGCTGGGTCAAAGGGTATGCACAGTTTGATAACTTTTTGAGGACTCATCTTCTTGAGTTCAAATCTGGCCTCAAATATTTTGGAGCTGTTTAACCCTGGTCAAGTTAATATCCCTGTTTGCCTCAGAATTCTCATTGATAGGGACAGCTAGATGGCACAGTGGATAGAGCACCAGCCCTGAAGTCTGGAAGACCTGAGTTAAAATCTGGTCTCGGACACTTAACACTTCCTAGTTGTGTGATCCTGGGCAAGTCACTTAACCCCAATTGTCTCAGCAAAAACAAAACAAAAAATAATTTTCTCATTGATAAAATAAATTAAAGAAGGAAATGAAAAGTATTCCAATATTTTTGCCAAGAAAAGCTCAAACAGATGTGTGAAAAGTAGGATAGGCTGAAAAATGACTGAACACCAACAAAAAATTGTGAGATCACAATAGTTCCAATATGTAAATATATCTTTTTAAAAACGAAATCCCTGTATAAATTTAAGCTATATATTAAGTATAACCAATATAATAAGCATGTACCTATCTTTTAAGAAATGAGTCAATCAATCAGTTAATTGGCAAGAAAAATATTTGCCTCCCAAGGAAAAGCAAATCTAAATCAAGCAATATTTATCAGTTTGCATTACTTCCTGAAATATATGTTTCTCACCCATTTCCTGATGTTGAGTGAAGGCACATTGCAACCTGGTGTATCTTTGGAGGAAGTTTCCATATGAATGAGATCACTGTTAAACTGAGGTTTGAAATAAGTGCAAAACACTTGAATAGCAAATGTTCGTAGATCAAAACCTTTTTTCCCTATTGTCTTACATTATAGAATTAGAATATGTTCCTTTTAGGATGAAATTTTCATCTTCCTGCTTTTACTTTAGATGTAGCCCTTCTAGCATTACATTTAAAGTACAAGCCTTTTGGTAAATTTTTATTATTGCTCAAAATATCATTAAATGGAATTGTTGTGTTGGTTTAATTTTATTATGCCATAAAATAAAATGTCAATTATTCCTTAATTGAACAGGACATGATTGGACTTAAATATTAATCATACAAGCGTAGCTTTAGAATTGAAAGGACCTTACAAGTCAAAATCCCTCATTTCAGAAATGGGGAAAATGAGGCACAGATCAGACAAGTGTCTTACCCAGGGTCACACAGCTAGCTGATGGTCTGAGGAGGGATTTGAACACAGGACCAAATAGCTACCCACTGTTAGATGTTGCCTGTTTTTTATAGTTGTCTTCTCCCCAATACCCCTACCCATATTTGATAGCTGAATAAAATGCATACCTCTTCAGCTCTGCCGAGTCTGTTTCCCAGCACACTGGGGAAGCTGCTGGCTTTTGGAAATGAACAGATTGATCTGGGCTGGAGGGAAGAGGAGAAACTCAGCTGAGACAACAATTTGGAAAATAGCATAAAATAAAGAGCTACTCACATGAACACACATCCAGAATGAAATGAAGTCATAAAAGAGCATGTTTATGGGATGTACAGCATAAGGAGAAGGAGAACCCTGAAAACTGTGTCCAGCAAATCCCTGAGCTATGGCTTCTTGATTTATTATCCCTTAGAAGCAACATTTTTCTCTGTAACTTTTCCATTTTAAAAGGAGAAGCTGGTATCTATGGGCAGAGTAGGAAGCTAAAAAAAAATACAATAGATCTGCTTGTGCTTTCTAGGTTTTCATTACATAATGGAGGAGGCATGGGCATGTAGACACATAATCAGAAGTGAGAAAAATCAGGGCTAACTGATTTTCCAGATGCTCACGTGCTGCTGTGTTCTTTTTATGCACAAACTCATATTAACACTTTCTTGACTTCTCCCAACGTTACTTGCCTTTGTCCTGAGTCTGAAAAGAGGAAGGGAGATCATTGTGAAGGCATGGACACTTTAGTCTTCTAGGTTTCCCATTGACTGAGTTTCATATAGTTGAGAAAGGAGAAAAGAAAAAGAAGGAAAAAAAAACAAAATAAGAAAACAACAAAAATGTATTGGGGTTCTGATTCTGCAATCATTACTCAGCCAATATTTCCCCTTTGATGGGAGCAAGAATGATTAAGATTTGGTCCAGAGAGAAACTGTATTTAGCAAAGGTCTGTAGAATTGCTTAATGAAGCAGACACTGTAGAGCTCAGCAAAGGGTTTTGGGGTTTTTTTGTTTTGTTTTGTTTTTTTAAATTTTTTTTGAGCTGTTGTTTGTGTTTCTTGCCTTTGGCAAATATTCCAGTGGTAATAATAGTAATTCCATTTCTTTAAGAGGAAATCATTATTATCATGGTTTTGCATTAGTTTGTATTAGCTTTTACAGACGACAGTTTCCTGCCTGCCAGTGTTAGTGGTCCCATAAACACAGCCACAGTGGCAGCGGCAGCACCACTGAGAGATCTGAATAGTTGCTGCTCAGTAATACTGCCTCTGGCTGGCTAGAAGCAAGGCCCTCTCAGGGGAAATCACTGATATTACTATTTTAATTTGCAAACCACATTTCTCTGGGTGTTGATGAGTTTTCACAGAATCAAGCCAAATCAGACGGAAGCCTCAAAGCTGATAATAGTAAGGGACACTGGAGGAAAGTTGTTCCATGTTTGTTTTATCTGTTTCTGTAGACTTTCACACAAAAACTTACTGTTAATAGACAAAAGTCTAGGTAGTATCTTGTGAGGGTAATGTAATGGATGAGCAAAGCCCATTTAGGTCAATTCCTAAATTTAACCTGATGCTCCCTTCAAATTTAACAAGAGATATAACTGTACCTAGAAAAAAGAACATTTTTAGCACCCAAGAAATGGATTTTTTATCTTTTTTTTTAAAGGGACAGTTTGGGCAGTAGAAAGGGGCTTGATATGCCCAGGAAGATCTAGATTCAGGTCTTGTATCTAAAGAACACTTACTTGTGACTTTGGATAAGTCTCTAAATCATGTAACTCCCTACGACTATGAAGTAGGAAAAAAATAGTTGCTTATCTGAATTAGCAGGCAGAGCTTTCACTGGGAGTTCCCTATACTGAGGATTTGGTAAAAAGAAACAAACCCACCCCCCCAAAAAAAAATAAAAAAACCCATATATTTCAGAATGTTTTTCATGGTGAAAGGAATTATTAAGTGGGATATTTAAAATGCTGGAAGACTAAAAAATGGAAATAATTTGTCTTAATAGTAGGCAATGTGTTTGAATTTGTATTCAATCAATCTATTAATAAGTATTAAAGTGCCTACTATGTGCCAGTGTGCTAAGTACTTCTTTTTGAAGATCTGTTAAGATTTAAAAACTTTGAATGCTGTAAAGACTTTTGTAACTCTGTGTATGAGACAATGTATATGTGTGTGTATATGTGTATATGAGTGAGTGTGGGCACATGTATTTGTGTATAACATGCGAACGTCTACAGGAAAGTCGTACATTAATGTCTCTTTATGCCATGAAAGATATCTCAGTGGCTATGTATGTATTGCAGGTCCTACTTCCACAGTTGAAAGGTTTTGAGTACACCTGGTTGTAGATGATGTGTCTTTCATCCAAGGACTAGTGAATAGGCTCATATAATCAAGGATTGGCTACCAATTGATAATATTTGAGTGTGTGGATGTGGGGGAAGATGAAATAATTTATGGAAATGGTCTATTAAGCAATAGTGGAATCATAGATTTAGAGCTGGCAGGAACCTTAGAAGTCATCTAGTTCTATCCCTTCTTTTTTCAGATAAGTAAACTGAAGCCTATAGTGGTGAAATTAGTTTTGCAAAGTCACACAAGCCTGGAAGGGTTTTGATCTCCCTTAATGGAGGGCTGCCTACATAATTGAAATCATAGATGCTTAAAGTGTTGAAGTAAATGTGAAAATGTATAAGAAAATATAAAAAAATAAAGTTGTATAAGTATCATTATGTATGTATTGGAAAGTATGTAGATTTGATAATAGCTAACATATGCATGGTATATATGTGTACACATGGTTGGTCGTCATCCTTCATTCTCAAAGAGGACCAAAATGATATTACTATCATAGAGTCAAGTTACAGTGTGTCTAACTATGGTTGATCAGACCGACATGAGCTTGGAATGCTCTGCCACATATCAGACACAAATAGTCCCCATGAACATTTGGTGTGGCTTCTTTAATTTTGTGCATCTTGCATTTCTTCTGAGCTAATTCAATTCTGCTTTGTATATACACACATACATATATACATATACATGTATATCCATGTTACATATATATACATATATAATATATATGGGTGTATATATGTATATATATATATATATACGTAAAATAAAAGACTCCAAACTCAATGAAATCATAATATGAAGTATTTATTCAATTCATTAGGATAGGAAACATCCCAAGAGACTTTTAAGACCATCTGTTCAAATTTTACATTGAATAATCTTTTGAACATCATACAGGATGAAAATATTTTTAACTCAAAAAGAAAAGGACTAAATAGTAGACATGATGTACAAAAATGAAAATCTCCTTAACTGAGGCTTTGAGTTGAAAGCTTTGGCTTACACAGTACTCATTATATATTTATGACTTAACTGAGCTAAAAATAAATAAATAAATGAATGAATACACATAATGGAAATAAATGTCGTTTAATTATCATGGGACCACTAGATGCCACTCATATTCATTATGAATTTACAAAAGTGGATACATAAGTGGAAGTAAGTAGTAAGCACCTATTGTGTACATATTCATTCAAGGGGGGAAGTGGAAAAATGGCAGTTTTTTTTGCCTCTCTTTACACATACAACATGCCAGCTGCCATTCCTAATGAGGTTGATTTCACTTGCTTCCTCTTTGTGAAGCAGATTGTGTTTTCCCCACATGAAAACCTTTTCCCCAGGTACCTGTAGAAGGCTTATGTGCCTGTAAGGTGAGGTTAGTTCCACCTTTCCTTCTGTTCTCGGGGAGATACCCTGATGCCAAAAGAGGAGTGGAAACACTCATCCCAGACTGCTTTTATTCTCATTTTCACCCAGGCACATGTCCAGAGAAAGGGAATAGTTTGCTAATTTCTCCTAGGAGTCTTATTCCAATAAAAGCATTGTTATCATACAGGAACTTTCATTTCTTTTTGCTTATTTGTTTTTATTCTAGGAGTAAAGGGCTTTTTTCTTAACTGGTAAATTGTGATACTTAAGTTAGTCTTAGCAAGTTTCTTTATGTATCCAAAAATTATGGCTTTCCCTCATTTGTTATTGCATGTTTTGATCACAATAATTATTACTAATATGACAGACGGATGGATGAATGGATGGATGAATGGATCGATGGATGGATGGATAGACACAGAGAGAAAGGAAGAAAGGGAGAGACACAGAAAAAGAGAGACAGAGGGACAGAGACAGATAGAGACAGAGGGGGATAGACCAAGAAATAGAGACAGAGACAGACAAACAAACAAGCAAAGAGAGCGAGACAGAGAGTGAGAGTGACAAGAGCAAGAGAGCAAAGGGGAGAGAGAGAGAGAGAGAGAGAGAGAGAGAGAGAGAGAGAGAGAGAG
>JAJPUD010003802.1:57142-101900 GCA_023553655.1 Myrmecobius fasciatus
GAGAGAGAGAGAGAGAGAGAGAGAGAGAGAGAGAGAGAGAGAGAGAGGTAGGGAGGAAGGGGAGAGAGACAGAGAGACAGAGAGACAGAGAGATACAGAGAGAGAGACAGAGAGAGACAGAGAGAGAGAGAGAGAGGAAGGGGGTGGGGGGTGGGGGGAAGAGAATTACATTCCAGGCAATGTATTATACATCGGTGATACAAATATAAGCAAAAATAAATAAATAAATAAAAATTTAAAAAGACAGTCCCTGACCTCAGAAAGCTTACATCCTAATGATATCTCATTTGACCTTTACAGTACAGTATCTCCTGCCTTGTAACAATACTGATAAAAGATTAGGGTTTTTTTAAGGACTGTGCTTTAATGGGAAGCTTAGGATCATTATTAGAGCTTACTTTTTGCCAGAAGCCATCCATATCTCTGGACCCATCTCTGGGGTCTTGCAATGTCTATTCAGGTGGATATATTATATATATGGTAGGAGTTCTTAACCCTTTTTTTTTTTTTGCATTATAGACCTGTTGGGCATTTTGACAAATTCTACAAAGCCCCTACTCAGAATACTGCATAAAATTCCAAATGTATAAAATTATGAAGGATTCACTATATTTGATGGAGAAAATAATTTGTTAAATTATTTTTGTAAATCTTTCCTGTTTTTCTTATATTTGCACTCTTTTTTCATCTTTGAATGTCCTTGGCATTAGCTAATTTTTTGGAATATATTCCAAACTTCCTTTAAACTGATTTTGCCCTGCAATACTTCTTGAAATTTTATGAGATGATACTGCTTAGAATCACATTCTATCAGTTTCCGTACAATTTTGCAGAAGAGCTTATACACTAGCCAGGTGTGTTTTTCCCCCCTTTTTTTTCTTTTTTCCTCTAGTGGATGTATCTCTCTTTGTCAAGTTAAATGCTTGATGACTAAGGTATTTGGGGGCTTTTTTGGTCATCTTACTGTGACAATTTTTTTTACATTTAGTTATTCAGTCAAATTTCTGGATGAAATTATTATAGTAGGTATTGATGTTACTTTATGGGCTTTCCATTTTTAACTTATTTATATCATTCTTGATTATATCATTTTGTTTTATGAAAAATTTTATCATTATTATCCTTATTCTTGTTTTTACAAATTGACTATAACAATCCAGAAAACAAAAATCCCCTCAATATCATTATTAATTTCCTTTTTTTTAGATTTAGCTCAATGGTCTAATATGTAAATATCTTTTTAAAAAAATTCTAACATCTTTCTATTGTTAAATCCATTGGCCTTTTTCTACATATAACTTATTTTACCCATCTACATTTTTATTCTATTGGACACTCATTCCTTCTTGATGTACTCTTCCCTTAGCTTCTGTGACACTATTTTCATAATTCTCTTTCTACCTTTTTTGGTTTCTCTGTCATTGTCACCTTTTTTGTCTCCTGTTCCCCTTTAAATATGTCCTCAAAGTTTTATTCTTCACATACTTTCCTCCTCACTCTACTCTTCCTTGGTGAAATAATCTACTTTTGAGATTTTACCTATTATCTTTATGCCTATTACTTCCTAATCTATATTTTTACCCTGGAGTTTACAAAGTTTCATTCCAGTGTTTCCTAGCACATTCCTGTAACTATACCTATGTGTTCACCAGGATTTGATGCTTTTTCAACTCTTGGAGAGGATTCTAGGAAGATGGTAGAGTAAGTCAGAAAACTATTACCTCTCCAAATTTCTTCAACAGAAAAAAAAAACAAAAAAAAACCCTTTGATTTAGTGGGAGAGTAGAGAATTAAGGATTAAGTAACTGTTCTCCTAAAACAATTTGAGAAGATACCAGGAAAGAATAGATCTCTTGGGGAAGAGGTTCCATCTAAATGAAGTACAAACAGTTCCAGGTTGCTTCTGCAGAATCAATAAACAAGCCCTGGGGACAGCTGGTAGTCTCAGTCTTAGAAAATGTCACCTCATGGACACTGTAGGGGTCTGACAGTCAAGTAGGAGAGGATTAAAGGACCTTCCACTATTAAAGGATGCCAAGTACATCTGTGCTGACTCAGGCTATATCTGTGGGGGAGAAGAAGTACAAACCTGGTGAATGTAATAGCAGCAGCAGCTGGCTGTGGACATGTACAGAAGAGGAGAGTTCCTGGTTTTAGTTCCAGTGAAGAAGGACAGCTATAGTTTGCAGCCACTGAAGATATCACAGGGAGCAAGATCATTTGCAGAAAAGTCTGGCTGGGGGCCCTAGCCCTGGGGTTTAGGAGTAGAGAAGATTCCACAAGGTTGAACTCTGGGATAGATTTCAGAAAATAACAGTAAGAAGGACCTGAAACTTTACAATTTTAACTTGATTGCACCAACTTGAAATAGAGAATCAAAGTATTTGGGAAGAAAATAATTCCTTGAAAACTAGAATTGGGCAAATGAAAGCCCATGATATTCTTTTTTTAATTTTTTATTAAAACTTTTTATTTATAAAATATATGCATGGGCAATTTTTCAACACTGACTCTTCCAAAACCTTCTGTTCCAAATTTTTCCCTCCTTCCCCCCATCCCATCCCCTAGATGGCAGGTAGTCCAATACATGTTAAATATGTTACAATATATGTTAAATCCAATATATATATATATACATATATACACACACACACATATATATATACATACACACACACATATATATATATATATATACATAGCTACACAGTTATCTTGCTGCACAAGAAAAATTGGCTCAAGAAGGAAAAAAATTGAGAAAGAACAAAATGCAAGCAAACAACAGAAAGAGTGAAAATTCTATGTTGTGGTCCTCAGTCCTCTCTCTGGATGTAGATGGCTTGCTTTTCATTAGTAAACAACTAGAACTGGTTTGAATCGTCTCATTATTGAAAAGAGATACATCCATCAGAATTGATCATTGTATAGACTTGTAGTTGCTGTGTTTAATGATCTCCTGGTTCTGCTCATTTCACTTAGCATCAGTTCATGCAACTCTCTCCAGGCATCTCTGAAATCATCCTGCTGGTCATTTCTTATAGAAAAATAATATTCCATAACATTCATATACCATAATTTATTCAGCCATTCTCCAATTGATGGACATCCACTCAGTTTCCAGTTTCTTGCCATTACTAAAAGGGCTGCCACAAACATTTTTGTACATGTGGGTCCCTTTCCTTCCTTTAAGATCTCTTTGGGAAATAGGCCCAGTAAAACACTGCTGGGTCAAATGGTATGCACAGTTTGATAACTTTTTTTTGTTGTTATTGTTGTTGCTGAGACAATTGGGGTTAAATGACTTGCCCAGGGTCACACAGCTAGGAAGTATTAAGTGTCTGAGACCAGATTTGAACTCAGGTCCTCCTGACTTCCCAGCTGGTGCTCTATCCACCATGCTACCTAGCTGTCCCTGTTTTAATAATAAATTTTTGATTAAAAAATAGTAGCAATTTCATCTGGAAGAACAAATGGTCACGAACTTCAAGGGAATTAATGAAGAAAAAAAGGCTGATGAAGGTGGCCTTTCTGTACCAGATCTAAAACTATATTATAAAGCAGCAGTAGTCAAAACCATTTGGTATTGGCTAAGAAATAGTGTAGTTGATCAGTGGAATAGGATAGAATCATAGGACAAAATAGGAAATAACTATAGCAATCTAGTGTTTGATAAACCCAAAGACCCCAGCTTTTGGGATAAAAAGTCACTATTTGACAAAAACTGCTGAGAAAATTGGAAACTAGGACAGAAGAAATTAGGGCTTGACCCACACTTAATATCACATACCAAGATAAGATCTAAATGGGATCATGATCTAGACATAAAGAGTGATATTATAAGCAAATTAGAGGAACATAGGATAATTTACCTCTCAGAACTGTGGAGAAGGAAGGAATTTGTGTCCAAAGAAGAACGTGAACACTTAATTGAACACCAGATAGATAATTTTGATTATATTAAGCTAAAAAGTTTTTATACAAACAAACCTAATGCAGACAAGATTAGGAAGGAAGAAATAAATTGGGAAATCATCTTTATATTAAAGGGTTCTGATAAAGGGCTCATTTCTAAAATATATAGAGAATTGACTCAAATTTATAAGAATTCAAGCCACTCTCTAATTGATAAATGGTCAAAAGATATGAGCAGATAATTTTCAGTGAAGAAATTCAAACTATCTGTAGTCATATGAAAAGGTGTTCCAAATCACTATTGATTAGAGAAATGCAAATTAATACAACTCTGAGATACTACTACACACCTGTCAGATTGGCTAAGATGACAGGAAAAGATAATGATGAATGTTGGAGAAGATGTGGGAAAACTGGGATACTGATACATTGTTGGTGGAAATGTGAATGGACATGGCTCTCTTCAATAATGAGATGATTCAAACCAGTTCCATTTGTTTACTGATGAAAAGAGATCCAAAGAGAAGACTGTGGAACAAAACATAGAATTTTCACTCTTTCTGTTGTTTGCTTGCATTTTGTTCTCTTTCTATATGACGATCTATATGATGATCAGTTCTGATGAACATGACTCTCTTCAACAGTGAGATGTTTCAAACAGTTCCAAATGTTCAGTGATGAGGAAAGCATATAGACCCAGGGAGAGGCCTGTGGGATCTGAGTGTGAACCACAACATAGCATTTTCACATTTTCTGTTGATGTTTGCTTGCATATTGTTTTCCTTTTCAGATCTTTTTATTTATTTTTTTTTGGCAGATCCGATTTTTCTTGTGCAGCAAGATAACTGTATAAATATGTATACACATACTGGATTTGTCATATATTTTAACATAGTTAACATGTATTGGACTATGTGCCATCTAGGGGAGGAGGTGGAGGGAAGGAGAGAAAAATTTGGAACAGAAAGCTTTGCAAGGGTCAATACTGAAAAATTGCACATGCATATGTTTTGCAAATAAAAAGTTTTAATAAAAAAGCCATCTTTTTGAGCATAGTTCCAAATTGCTCTCCAGAATGGTTGGATCCATTCACAGTTCCACCAACAATGTATCAGTGTCCCAGTTTTCCCACATCCCCTCCAACATTCATCATTATCTTTTCCTGTCATCTTAGCCAACCTGACAGGTATCTAGTGGTATCTCAGAGTTATCTTAATTTGCATTTCTCTGATAAATAGTGATTTGGAGCACCTTTTCGGATGAATAGAGAGTTTTAATTTCATCATCTGAAAATTGTTTGTTCATATTTTTTGGCCATTTATCGATTGGAGAATAGCTTGAATTCTTATAAATTTGAGTCAATTCTCTATATATTTTAGAAATGAGGCCTTTATTAGAACCCTTAAATGTAAAAATGATCTCCCAATTGTTGCTTCCCTTCTGATTTTGTCTGCATTAGTTTTGTTTGAACAAAAACTTCTTAACTTAATATAATCAAAATTATCTATCCGGTGTTCTTTGGACACTAATTCCTTACTTTTTCACAGATCTGAGAGATAAACTATCCTCTGTTCCTCTACTTTGCTTATAAAATCATTCTTTATATCTAAATCATGAACCCATTTAGATCTTATCTTGGTATGTGGTGTTAGGTGTGGGTCAAATCCTACTTTCTTCCATACTAGTTTCCAAATTTCCCAGCAGGTTTTGTCAAATTGTGCGGTCTTATCTTTGGGTTTATCAAACATTAGACTGCTGTAGTTATTGACTATTTTGTCCAGTGATCCTATCTCATTTCACTGATCAACTACTCTATTCCTTACCAGTACCAAATGGTTTTGATGGCCGCTGCTTTATAATATAGTTTTAGATGTACAGCAAGGCCACCTTCATCAGCATTTTTTTTCATCAATTCCCTTGAAATTCTTGACCTTTTTTTCTTCCAAATGAACTTTGTTATTATTTTTTCTAGATCTTTAAAATAATTTCTCAAGAGTTTCATTGGTATGGCACTAAATAAGTAGATTAATTTAGGTAGTATTTTCATTTTTTATTATATTCACTTGGCCTATCCATGGGCACTTGATATTTTTCCAACTGATCAGATTTGACTTTATTTGTGAAGAAAGTATTTGGAGTTGTGTTCATATACTTCCTGATTTTCCTTGCAGATAGATTCCCAAATATTTTATACTATTGACAGTTATTTTGAATGGAATTTCTTTTTGTAACTCTTGCTACTGGACTTTGTTAGTAATATATAAAATGTTGATGATTTATGTGTATATATTTTGTATCCTGCAACTTTGCTAAAGTTGTGAGTTTTTTCTTTTTTTCTTTTGTTTATTAAAACTTTTTATTTGCGAAACATTTGTATGGGTAATTCTTCAACATTGACCCTTACAAAGCTTTCTGTTACAAATTTTTCCCCCTTAGTCCTCACTCCTCCCCCAGATGGCAGGAAATCCACTACATGTTAATTATGTGAATTATTTCTAGTAGTTTTATTAGTTGATTTTATAGGGTTCTCTAAAAATACCATCATATCATCTGCAGAGTGATAATTTGGTTTCCCCCTGACCTACCCTAATTCCTTTAATCTCTTTTTGTTCTCTTATTGCCAAAGCTAACATTTCTAAAACAATATTGAATAGTAATAGTGACAGTGGGAAGCCTTGTTTCACTCCTGATCTGATTGGGAATGGTTCTAATTTGTCCCCATTACATATGATGCTTGCTGATGGTTTTAAGTAGATGCTACTGATCATTTTAAGGAAAAGCCCATTTATTCCTATACTCTCTAGTGTTTTTGATAGGAATGGGTGTTGGATTTTATCAAATGCTTTTTCTGCATCTATTGAGATAATCATATGATTTTTGTTAGTTTTGTTGTTCATATAATTGATTATGCTGATAGTTTTCCTAATATTGAACCAGCCCTGAATTCCTGGTATAAATGCTACTTGGCCATAATGTATTATCGTGGGGATGACTTTCTGTAAAGTCGTTGCTAATATTTTAAGATTTTTGCATTAATATTCATTAGGGAAATTGGTCTATAATTTTCTTTCTCTGTTACTTTGATTCTGCTCACTTCACTTACTGTCAGTTCATTAAGTCTTTCCTGGCTTTTTCTGAAATCATCCAGCTCATCATTATTTATATAACACTAATATTCCATTGTATTCATATACAATATACATATACCCTAAGTTATTCAGCCATTCCCCTGCTAATGGGCATTCATTCAGTTTCCAGTTCCTTGCTACCACAAAAAGGGCTGCTACAAAGATTTTTGTCACATATGACTTTTTCTCTCTTTTATCATTTCTTGGGTTATAGACCCAATAGAGACACTGATAGGTATGCACAATTTGCTAGCCCTTTGGTCATAGTTCCAAATTGTTCTCCAGAATGATTGGATCCATTTCATAATTCCACCAATAATACATTAGTGTCCCAATTTTCCCAAATCCTCTCCCATATTTATCATCATCTTTTTCTATCATCTTAGTCAATCTGAGAAGTATGTAGTGGTATCTTAGAATTTTCTTAATTTGAATTTCTCTAAACAATAGTGATTTAGAGCATTTTTTTGCATATGTCTAGAAAAGGTTTTAATTTCTTCATCTGTAAATTGCCTGTTCATATCCTTTGACCATTTATCAATTGGAGAATGGCTTGTATTGATGGATATATTCCTTCAGATGCTCCAGAAAATGATAAACAAACATAAACATAAACAGAGTGTGTTCTATGCCAACTAATGGAGATAGAAAGGGGGACAAGGAACTACCATCTATTGAAGAAGACAACAAACATGCAGACATCTAGGAACACACAAAAAATTAGATGGGGAGAGGAGGACAGGGAATAAGCATTTATATAATACCTAGTATAAGCCAAATACTTTGCTAAACACTTTGCAAATATTATCTTATTGGATACTGATAACAAGTCTATGACATAGCTTATGAAACAGAAAGAAATGAAATTGCTTTACCAGAGACTGTGGATTTCAAGCCAGATCATCCTAATTCTATGCCTAACATTCTTTGCATTATGCCTACCTAGACAGGATAAATTGGAATTGATCTTAGAGGAAAGACACTATTGTTAAATGCTTATTTCTGGAAATACAAGATTTGGGCAAAACCCACAAAGGTAATTTGCCTTATCCACGATCACTCAGAAAGACAGATCCAGCATTTGTATTTGTATTCTTTCATCCCAAACTCTAATGAGCTGCATTAACACATATGCTGATGCGTAGAAATGAATTTTTAGTTTGGAGAACAAAAACTCTTATTTTTAAGGGCAACCTTAAAATAGTTATTATTAGATCTTATATCTAAAACTGGAAACAACCTTAGAAATCTTCCAGCTCATTCATTTCATAGATGAGAAAACTGAGGCTGAAAGAGGTTGAGTTATTCACACAGATTCACACAAATTACAGGTCAGAATCAAGCCTTGAAGTCAAGTGTTTCTGACTCAGAAGCCAGCTCTGTCTCCTGTTCCACATAGTTTCTTGCATATGCTTTATGAACACCTATATGTTTCATGTTCTGAGTGATTCTTAACTTGATTTTTCATATTTGAAGCATTATTTTCATTTCTATTTCTAAATTATTTCTATATTTCTATGACAGCATCATGTCCCTTGACTAGCATCGCTTCATTAATTCATACAGATGGTTAGAGCTCCCACTGCAAATCTTGTTATTTGGCAAATGCATAAATGCCATGATGTGGTATTGTAAAGCATGACATACACAGAGTCTGGAAATATGTGGTCTTCAGCCAGGCCGCTAACACTGACTGGCTGTGTGATCATGCAAAAGCCACAACCTCTCTGAGCCTTAATTTCTTACACATCCAACAAGAATAAGCATAGTTGCTACTTTGTAGTGTTATTGTGAAGATCAAATGAGATAATAATTGTAAAGTATTTGTAAAACTCAAAAGTATTGCACAAATGTCAGTTATTTGTGTATGTATATGTATATATGAATCACTTAATGTCTCTAGGTCTATGTAGGCATATATGTATATATGTGTGTATATTTATATACACAAATGTGTATAAGTATGTATCTGCACATCTATTTCATGGCTCTCTGAGCAAAGATGTGAATTACTAACCTCACAGTTACATCCAAGGATATTATTATGAAGTACCTTTCTTTTAGTTATACAACACTAGTGTTCTGAACGCCCTCTCACTACATAGCACTCATCCCACCACCTAACACTTAGAAATTTAAGTTATTCCTTAAGTTAAGCAAAATTTGGTAAATGTACATAAGAGCAAATTAGAGCATCGCAGTATCTGAAGCCTGTAGGGGCATTTGAGATTATCCCATTCAACAAATTCAATTTAATAAACATTTATTGTTACCATGTGCCAAGTAGGCAAAGTTCCATACAGGTCAAGATGGCAAGGCTCAAATTTGAACCCAATTCTACCAGTTCTAAATACAGTATTCTTTCTCTATATTTTGCTTTACATTTGGCACAAAAGAATATTTTAAATAATGAGAAACAACATAGGATTGTAGAAAGAGTGCTAGGTTTAGAAGAAGACATCCTGAATTCTGGCTCTGCCATTTAATACCCATATCACTATGGGCAAACATTCAAAGCTCTCTGAGCTTTGCTTTATACATCTATAAAATGGGAACCATAATATAAGACCTATCTCACTTCATAATATTGTTTTAAGAAAAATCTTTGTAAATTATAAAAATTTTACTATTATATAAATTTACTATACAAAATTTACTATATAAACTACTATTTTAATGTATTTGAGAGTTTTTACTATTATTAGACTTAATATAATAATTATTATTTTGTATTCCTATTATTATTATTACTCATACTTTAAACCATTTGAGGGGTCTATAGATTTGGTTTACATAATTTACTACTTGAGAGTAAGTGCTATGTTGCTTCTTTTTTTTTTTCAGAATAATGATTGGAAAGATACATAGTAAATGCTACCTGATGATTGTGATTGTGTTTTAAGAAAAGGAGTGTAGCAAAATAAAAAAGGATGCTTGAGGTCAGGATGACCTCAAGTTTGAATCTTATCTCTGAAATTTTTAAACTGTGTGACTATGGGAAAGTTCCTTAACCTCTCTGATCCTCAGTTTCTTCCTCTGTAGAATGAAGAAATTCAGGTTGATAGTACCCACTTCCAAGAGTTTTCATAAGGCTTATATGGGGTAATATTTGGAATTCACATTTCAAACTTTTAAAGTTGTTCCATAAATGTGAATTATGACTCAGGAATGCTCCCGCTTTGTTGCTTTTAAAGGGCCACAGAAAATGGGGGAACTCTGGGTGAGGTATAAGACCCTTCAGCTCAGAGGGAACCTGCTGACAATGTCTAGTTCGGCTCCACATCTCCCCTAAGGGCTCTCAGCCTTCCTGAGAAGTCAAGGGGCAGTGACTACCTGTGTTATAATTAAAGCAGAGTGATGCCAAATGGCAAAGAGTCATCTACATATAATAGCAAATTGTTTATGTGGTCCCAGTTTTGCAATAGTTATATAAGGCTATTTCGGTACATAAGATGGAGAGAACTTGGAATAAACAGACTCCATGTTTGACCATCCACGTGGGTGCCTGCCTCATTACTCCTCTTCTAAGACCAAGGGCTCAGGCTGGTACCAAAGTCCTCCAGACAGCTAGTCCGGACACAACAGTTTCTGATAAAGTTTCTCTCAAAGGCAGAGCATAAAATCACAAGAATTATAAAATAGTGGATAAGAAACTAGCAGAGATCTTGGAGGATATCTTGTTCAACCACTTCTTAATAGGTGTGGAAACTGAGGCTAAGGAACATTGTCTGATTCTTCTAAAAGCATATGTTAGTAAGCAAAATGATGAATTGGGAGTCAAAGAAGAAATTTCCACTTTCAAGCCAAAGTTCCTAGTTTTTAATGCCCATACAGAGTAAAAAGAAATTTTCAAAGACTTTGGAATTTTTTTTATCCTTTAACTGAGTCCAAGATAAAAATTGTGAACTTTTGCCTAGGGTCAAACTTGAGGGAGTTTGATTTAAATAATGGTTGAAGTTAAGCTGCATCTGTCAGGGAGTGCTACATTTTTTGGCAGTTAGAGGCCACCTTTATCCAGTCTAATGAAGAAGATTTGACTTAGTTTGATTTTTTCCTTCTTAGGAAAATGAATGGTGCATCTTTCTTTAATTGTGATCCTCGCCAACCATTTGGCCCAGTAATGTATGCAAATTGAACTCTTTAAAAATTAATGCTAACATTTATTAAATAATGCATCATACAATAAGTTAATTTGAAATTCCAAGTTGAACTCCCTGTCTGCTCATGAGAAAGTGTTTTTTGTGCCATCTTCATAAAGCATCTTTATAGTCTTTCTAAATACCTTGAATGTTTTTTTCTTGTGTTTTGCAAAATTATCACTATGGAGACTGTTCAGAAGGATAGATTCTTTATGCTGTGCAATTTTTGACTTGTGTAATCTCTCATTTTTGATTTAATATCACATCTTTGACTTTCTAAACTTGAAAGGGGCCATGCCCATTCTTCTGAAACAAAAGAAAATAAAAATCTTATTAAGCCCTATCTCTATTGATTAACATTAAAAAATAGAATTTCTTGCCTGTTTCTTCTGTCAGAGCATCATATCAGATTCCCGTAGACTAGTAAATAGTCCATGAGGAGTCACTGTCTTCTGGAGACCTTCCCACACAAGAGAGTCATAACTAAGAAACTTGGAATTAGGAACAAATTCATTTCAGCTAAAGTGGGAGGGAACCACTCTGGCAAACTCTGTAAGAGCAATTTTGCTAGAAGAGGAGTTAGTCTATCTTTTCTCCTGCTCCCTGAATCTTCATCTTCCCATCAGCCTGTATCTTTACCCTCTCCTAGGGCCCACCTGAGGTATTTTCTATCCAACACATCATCATCCCAGGCCATTAGAAGAGACAAGAAACATGGGAATTATGGGAATGAAAAAAACAAAGTCCCTTGGACTCCTATCTCAATTCCTAGCCATTTCACCTTCCTTAATACTGACTCATATACACCATTCATCCAAGTTAGGTGGTCTATTTTATACAATGGTGTCTCTACAAAATTGGTATTTGAATTTAACAATGGTTTTATATTACCTGAGAGGAAATGTTTTTCCTAGACATGTGCATTTCATCTGAGCAAACTTTGCTTATCTTATTTAAATGTATCTTCAAAGGATTAAAAAATTAATTATGCTCTGGTTCATTAGCATAAAGGAATTTTTTTAAAGAAAAATCTGTTTCTTAGTGTTGTAGATGTTTAGAAATAATACAGTGCAAATTTCATAAGATACTGGGACTGAAAGGAAGATTCTTACACATTATCTATTCCACTCCCTTATTTTATAGGCAAGTAAATGAAGAATCATAGAGGTTAAGCAATTTTTTTCAAGATTTCACACATTATAAATGACAAAGCTTAGATTTTCACCCAGGTCTTCTGACTTTTGCTGATGTGTCCTTCATTATAAATCTTCATTTTTTCTTACACTAGATTGTAAACTCAACAAGGCTAGGCACTATGTCTTATTTAAATTCCACCAACTAGCAGAGGAGGCACTTAGGAATAGGAGAGACAGCAAGACAGAGACAGATAGCTACATACAGAGACAGATATAGAAATTTAGAGAAATAGTAATAGAGAGACAGAAACAGACAGACAGATTCAGAGAAAAAGACAAAAACAGACAGAGCAAGAGAGACATACAGACAGATGGACAGACAGAAACAGAAAAATACAAAAACAGACACACACATAGGACAAGAGACAGAAACAGAAACCAAGAGAGACAGAGACAGAAATAAAAAAAGAGAAACAGAGGCAGAGATAGAAACATGGACAGATGGACAGACAGAGACAGAGAAAAAGACAACAGACATACAGAGCAAGAGAGAGACAGACAGATAAAAATAAAGAAACAGAGACAGACAGACAGGGACAGAAATAGAAAGACATTCAAGACAGGCAGAGAAACACACAGACAGAAAGAGACAGATTGACAGACAGTCAAAAAAAGACAAAAACAGGCACAGAGCAGTAGAGAGACAGATAGAAATAGAAAGACAGACAGACAGAGACAGAAACAGAGAGAGATAAAGACAGAGAAAAAGAAACAGACACTCACAGAGACTGGGAGAAGTAGAGATAGAGATTGAAACAAACTCAGAGACAGAAAGGAGAGAAACAGAGAAAGAAAAGTGAGAGAAAAACAGAGAGAATGTAAGGGAAAGAAAGAGGGATTCAGAAAAAAAAGACAGAGAAAAAAATATATATGTATGTAAATACATATGTGTGTTTGTTTGTGTGTGTGTGCGTTTGCGCGCGCATATAATATGCCAGGCACTGAGCTAAGTGCTGGGAAAACAAATGTAAAAAAGAATGACAATTTCTGTCCTCAATGAATTAAAGTGCAATGAAAGAATGTAGTTCATAAAGAGGAAATGAGTCCTCTTGAGTATAGTCTGGAGCAGCCGGGAAAGACTTGTAACAACATAAAGAAAAAGCTCATCTCTCAGAGCTGAGGGCCCCAAAGATAAAGTCCATATATCCAGTGAGGAAGAGATAAAGATGATATTTTGAATATAGAAGACATGGTGTGGAGAGGGCAAGAAATTGTTTCAAAGAATATACTTTATGAGGAGAAAATTGAGTTGTTTTCCTTCCTTTTTAAACATGGATGAGGCAGAACAGAAGAGCTCTCAAGGTTATTTCCAGCTTTATGATTCTTTGATGATCATTATCATTATTTTAGCCATTAAAATTTTTGTATGAAATGAAAGCAAAAAAAAAAAAAGAAAAAGAAAACTTCATTTGGGGTAAGTGTTGTTGTTCCCAAATGCATGGTACATAGTAACTGCTTAAAAAATGCTTTTTTAAAGTGATCCATCTCCAGAGAAAGAATTGATGGCATCTGAATGCAGATTGAAGCATAGTTAAATTTTTTATGTTTTGTTTTTTTTTTTCTTTTGGTCTGTTTTCTTTCACAACATGACTAATATAAAAATATTTTTTGCATCATTGCACTTGTATAGCATATCAAATAGCTTGCTTTGTCAATAAAGGGAAGTGGAAGAGAATTCAGAATTCATAGTTTAAAAACCAAATATAAAAAATTGCTTTTACATGAAATTAGGAAAAACCCAAAATATTAAATCATTAAAATGTATTTTATTCATTATTCACTATAAAGATAATTGCTAACAGTGCTATATAATTGCTAACTATAATGCTAACATTTCTTATGTAATATATTATTATAAAATAGGGTATCAAAATAAAGATTATTTAATGGGACTTAAAAAAAAAGAAACAATATCACTTAGAAAAAAGGAAGAATAATCCAGAAACTGGATGATAAATGTGGCCTGTTCCTTTGGTGACTTTCCCCAATGATCTACTTTTTCTGGAGAGTTCTGAGGAAACAATTGGCAGTGCTTCTGATTACACTCATGCAGCCCTTAAGCTTTTTGAGGGTAGGTACCATATCTTATGTTTTCTCGGTCATTCCCCCCAGTGTTGATCCACTTTTACAGAGTTATTTTTAATAAATATTTGCCGAGTGACTAAAGCTTTGGGCATTTTCCCCATTTCTTTGTTTCAATTGCTTTCCATGAGTGCTGTTTATGATTTTAGACTCATCATTAGTAACTTTCTATTTGTTGTTTGAACCTTTTAATTACTTGCTAATTATCATAGGGAAATGAATCTTAAATTTATCTCTGTGATCTCAACTTCATTTCTCTCTTGTGCAGACAGATGGTCCTTTCTAATCAGTTTAAGAACATTGTCATTCTTATTTCTTTATGTCTAGTCATTCTTACTTTCCCTTGACAAGATGCATTCCAATGACTTAATCCTGCCCTGGTTCCAGCATAGAGAAGAATCTAGATTAACAAAGGCCATACCAAAGAAACATAAGCTATATCAGAACCTACAAATCTTGAAAAGCTTCAAGTTGGGGTTTGGCAAAGGATTTAAAGCCTAGTTTGGTAATGAGAAGTTCATTATCAGAAGACTGAATATTAGAAAATGGTTTTGTTTTTCCAAAATAACTCAATAGATGGTCAATAGAAAGATGGAAAAGTTGTGATTTACACTAGTAGAAAAATTATCTAGAAGGAGAGAATAGTAAATACTTTAGACAAGGAATAGTTTTAAATGTTTCCATCCCTCACCAGGCTGAAGTCCTCATTCCTCTGCACCTTTTATACAATGCCCAAGAAATCTCTCTAACCTCCCTCTCCCTCTGCCCTCTTCCTCCTCCTCCTTCTCTCTCCCTTTGTTTCTGTTTCTCTGTCTGTCTCTGTTTCCCTCTATCTCTGTCTCTCTTTCTGTCTCTATCTTCCTGTGTGTGTGTGTATCTGTCTGCTTGCATGTCTCTCTCTGTGTATCTTTCTCTGTCTCTGCCTCTCTTTTTGTCTATCTCTTTTTCTCTCTAGCTCTCTGTCCCTGTCTCCCTATCTCAATCTGTCTGTCTCTCTTTTTCTCTCTCTCTATTTTTCTCTCTATCTCTCTGTCCTTGTCACTCTGTATATCTCAATCTGTCTCTGCCTCTCTCTTTGTCTTTCTCTCTATGTCTCTGTCTATCTGTTTCTCTGTGTCTCTCTGTGTGTCTCTTGCTCTGTGTGTGTGTCTCTCTCTGTGTATGTGTCTCATTCTTTGTGTCTCTGTCTATCTGTGGGTAGGTGTTTATTTCCTCTCCTTTTTTCATCTTTGCCACCATATGTCTACATGACCCTGGACAAGTAATGTGTAATAAAATACAAAGCATAAAGGTTGTAGGATCATAAAGAAGCAACTAGGTGGTATGAGGAATAGAAGACCAAGGAATACCTGAGTTTGAATGCTAACTCAGGAATTTATTGAGAAAAGTCACTTAATCTCTCTTAGGCTTAGCTTTATCATCTGTAAAATAGAAACAATTCTACACCTGAGTTATTCTGAGGATTAATGAGCTTGTTACATGTATTTAACAAGCTTTATAATACTTAAAGTGTTATATACTTGCTAGCTATTATTATCTATCATGTAATTAGATCTAGAAAGAATCTGAAAGATCAGTTAGTTTGATGATTCTCAGGATTGTACTCCTGACTCGACTAACTTTTCTCTATAATGTTACTGAAATCTTCATTTCCTGACATTTTTAAGCTTTTAAAAATGTTTTCACCTGTCTTTAGAAGGCAAGGTACTTGAATCTATGTTTTTTCTGCTTATATTTATATTTCTACTGTTTAGTTCACTTGTTGACTTAGTCTCACAACAGCTACATAAACATTTAAGCAAAATATTAGAATTGATCTCCAAAAATGTGCTAAATAAAAACTCATTAAAAATAAATCTCCTGTGTATAAGATTATTTTTCATTAGAGTAACTGCCTTCTCTACATCTTTTGCAATAACATTGGACCCATACTTATTTCTCTCTCCTTTAACTCTTAAATGAGCCCTTATATTTGATGCCCTTTGTTTGGCAATTAACCTTTGCCTTGTCATATGGTTATTTATCATTTTTCCTATGCACTTTTCCCCCTAATAGTTTGTAAACTCTGAATAACAGGCACCAGCTTTTGTCCCCTTCTCCCTCCAAAATTTGAAGGTACTAATAGACTATTAGCTCAAAATAGATTAACAGGATTATATGATCCCTAAAAAAACTAAGTCTTAGGCTATCTTGAATGAAGTGACTTCTAGGAATAGAAAATGTTAGATCTTCTGTATTCTGTCCTAGCTAGAATATATTGGGAACATTTTATTGAGTTCCAGTCATAATTTAAATGTGGTTTTTATAAAATACAACATGTCTAAAAGGTGACCAGGATGGTGGAGGATCTTGAAGCTATATCCATTGAGGTTCAGTTGAATGAATTGGGGATGTTTTGGCCAAGAGAAGAAAACACTCAAGGATACATAATATCTACTCAGATTCATTATGCATTTGATTCTTAATTCATTTTGGTTGTTATTAGAAATGTCACTATTGGCAAATTTTTCACAACCTCCACATTCAGTTACACCATCCTATATGGGCTCATACCCCACAGTCTAAGAAGCTTTGATGTAGGGCTATCTCTTAGAAGGCAGTGCTTTCCTCCTCAGAGGCTTATTGTCCACTTATCTGTCATGTTATAATAGACCAATGCTTCCATGAATCATATGGACTTCAGAACTGCTGAATTCTTTTCCAACTCAAATTTTGAAGTGATTTTTATACATTTCTTTCAATTCATGTTATGCCACACATTGCCTTGTTGCATAGTAGGTGCTTTAATTTTTGGTAGGAATGATAATACCCATGTGATTGGAGCCAAATTTGTCTCTTCCTACATCTTGCCAACTGCAATTCTTCCTGTTATGCTGGAGGGCACAAGATGTTTTAAAATAAAAGAAAGGACTCATTTTGAAAGTGGATGCCTTTGAATTCATTTTCTTCATATACTGAATGGAAATTCTGAAGGGAAGATTTAAAAATTCTCTTTGTTACTTGAATCCACCCCCCTAAGTTGCTTTTTTAATGTATATTTAGAGACTGAAAAATGAATTTATTGAATATGGGGTCAATCAACTTCAAGTCTTCCCATATTAGTACATTTTTTAGTTTCATAAAACTATTAGTAACATGGCTTTTGCTATACAGTGATTAAGTTACATTGTACTTTGAACCCAGTTTTCCCAGTTATTGATCCACATAATATATTTTAAGTAGATCTTTGATTTGCACCATAATGTTCTAAGATGGGGTCTAGCTGCAAAACAATTTTTTTTCTTAAGTATATAATATTTGCCAATTATGAGTTTAACCAATTTTTTTTGCTGGTGCAGGTTTTTTAAGTTACAAAAACAGATATGTTTCTTATTTATATGACTAAAATATGAGGTGAATTTATAGGCTAATAGAATTTTTAGGACTGAAAAGCTCCTTATACACCATCTAACTGATGGGTCCTTAACATGTTGGGGTTCTCATTGATCCTTTTTGCAATCTGGTAAAAACTGTGGACCTATTCTCAAAATAATGTGTTTTTTTCTTTAAATAATAATTGAAGGAAATGGAAAAGTTTTGTTACATAATGCAGCAATTGACAATTGCAAGATATATTTCTTTCCATCTAAGTTTGCAGACATCCTGAAATCTCTCCACATACTCATTTGGAGTCCACAGATCTCAGGCTGAGAACTCAAGATCTATTTTAATAGCCCTAAATTTTACAGATGAAGAATGATTAATAATGAAAAATAAAGACATTTTCATGAGTTGGCACCATAAAAAGAATTATTTCTTTTCAAAATACATAATCAAGAATTCAAAGAAAGAAACATGTTAACAGACTTCAATCAGAGGTAGGGGAGGAAGACAGACAACAGTTTCCTTTTTTATTTTTTACCACATCGAGCAAAATCAGTACCCAATATTTAGTAAATACCAATCAAATTATGTAGAGAATTACACTACATTGTTGCAGTCAAATAAAAATGGAAAATTTCGGACATGAAGAACCCTATTAATAAGCATAAAGCATGTTAATATTAGCATCTAAATACTGTAGATTATTAAAAACATAATGCAAAGCAATGTTTGCTGAAGGCACATTGCCTGAATTTTTATGTTGACAACAATTTTTATGTTGCCACATGAATACCATCCTAACTGGACCATCATCTAAGTCAATTTACAAAAAAAAAAATTGTAAGATAAGAATGGGATCCTTTGTTTGCACCTTTTAGAGTTTTTAGCTTCATTTTATCAGAGGTTTTACTTTGCTTTCCATACCATATGCTGCTCAGTATCCCTATGAAAAGCCATAAAATATATTTGATTTAAGGGCTAGGAAGTGATAATACCCAATGCCCTGGTTGTAAAACCGTTTACATGGATTTTTATAGACTTTTACAGGGAAACGAGAGGTTGTTTATTAGGGAAGTTCAGGTATTTTGTTGAAATGACTCTCCTTGGTGTCAGTGAGGTGTCAAAGCCCCTATACTGTTATTTTATTTTTACTTAACTTTCCACTGCAATTGGAAATTAATCTTGATTGGATTAATAAAAATATTAAATCTCCCTTTCCAGTAATAGTCATCCTTAATATCAAGAATGACTGACAAAATAGTGGTTGCATCACTTACTGCCATCAGAAGATGTTTTATCAAAGAAATTCAATATAATAATAATTTGGAAACATACTCCCATTCATGTCATTTACCTATTTGAGAGTCAAACAGCTTACTAAAGATTTCTTTATAACTTGCTTATTTTTTAATACTTCAACAGTGACTTTAACAATATAGGTTTTCCCTTCAAAGATACAACTCAAAACTCACCTCTACCCATTCAAGCTATCTGAGTTTCATTCATATCTCATATCAACATGTTTGTGCCTTCCTCATAAGCTCTTGGCATTACCTGAGTACAAGTGTAGAGTTCCTAAGCTCTTGAACCTCCTTCTTCTGATATAGTCAGTTCACTTTTCCCTGAGCCATATATTTCTCTGACGACATCATAATGATTCATTTTTCCTTAATCAATAAACATCTTCCTTCTGTGTGCAACTTAGTATATTATACTAAAAAGCAATATGGTCTAAATGACTTTATTTTAGAAACTGAATAAAACCAGCTGCTGTGGCCCTGAAGGTCTCTCTGATATAGTGCACATATGTCAGTGTGTGAGAAATGAGGTTGTGTTCTGATTTTTTTTTAATTCTAATTTGGGTAATTTTATTTCTCTTCTTACATAGTACTCCTAGAGAATAGTCTCAAATAATCATATTTGAAAATATTTGTACTTCTTGTTTAAAAGGCCAAGGCCTCCTTACAAGGAAAAATGTGGACTCTTTAAATAGTCTGATTTCATGGGCATTCAGTCCTTTTAAAGACAACCTCCTTTCCCTTTACAAAAATACAAGTCAAACTTCCTTGTTTAGATTCAGTTTTTTTCTGTATAATACTGTTTATTAGGAAGAAGATACAAATCCCCATTTACCCCTCATAATTGTGCTTCTTCTTTCATAAAAAAAAAAAAAATCTTTTTATTAAAAAAAAAAAAAAAAAAAAAAAAAAAAAAAAAAGGTTGATGGAGTATGTTTATAGGAGAGGAGAGGTATTAGGCTGAGTACCAAACTGAAAGTCTATAAGGCTGTTGTGCTGACCTCATTTCTCTATGCCTGTAAAATATGGACATTATAACCAACACCATGCCAGAAAATTAAATCATTTTCATTTAAATTGTTTTAAGAAAATTCTGAAGATTATAAGATATCATAATTGAGGTCCTTTCTCAAACTAAATTGCCAAGCACTCCAATACTATCACAGAAAGCACAACTCCATTGGATTGGCCACATTGTTTGAATGCCTAACTAATATTTGCCAAAGAAAATTTTGATTATTTTATAGGTAATTCACACAAGGAAAATTCTTACTTGATGGTCATAAAAATAATACAAAGATACTCAACATCTCTCTTAAGAACTTTAAGAGCATGGGTGCTAAAAAGGTGCTGTTGTATGAGCAAAGCAAAAATAAAGTAGCTCAAAGGAAACACAAAATGTGCAAAGTTACAGAATTCACCCCAAATGCTTATATGGACTATTTTTGTCTGACCTGAGCTTATATTAGTTTGATCAGCCACAGTCAGATACATTGAAACTTTACTCTAACATATTTATACGATTTTGCTCCTCTTCAAGAAAGAAGAATAACAATCAATCGAGATTATGGCATAGAGGTAAAATAAGTCATGAGATTCACTGGACTCTATTAAAATGTTCGATTGGCACTAAAAAGTGGGAGCAAATAAAAATGGTAGGTGAAACAATGGGATAGAGCACTGTACCTTGAGGCAGGAATAATAATAATAATCTTAAATAGCAGCTAATACTTATATAGCACTTGCTATGTGCCAGGAATTGTTCTAAGAGCTTTACAGTTAGTATCTCATTTGATCACAACAACCCTGGGAGGTAGATAGTATTTTTATCTTCATTTTATAGATGGGGAAAATGAGTCAAATAGCAGTTAGATAACTTGCCAGGATTACATGAGTAGTATGTGTTTGAGACCATATTTGTTTCATATCAGGTATTTCCCATGATTATAGGTCACTACTCTATTTATTATACCACCTAATCTCATGTACTGATTAGAGTTCAAATTTGACTTCAGACACTTACTATCTGTGTAACCATAGGAAAATCACTTAATCTGTTTGCTTCAATTCCTTCATCTATAAAATCAGAACAATAGTTTTTGACTCCCAGGTGGTGGCGATAAAGGTGCAATTTCTTTTGATTGTCCCGAAATCAGGTTCATGGGACACCAGTAGCCACCCCACAGCATCTAGGCTGAGTTTCCATTTTGTCACTGCCATGCTGCCCAAGTTTGACCCAATGAAATTAAAGTCATACTTTTAAGGTACACTGGTGGTAGAGTTGGTGCCACAAAAGCTCTGACCCCCAAAATTAGTCCCTTGGGTTTGTTTTCTAAAAAGGTTTGTTTTGACATTGCCAAGGCATCTGGTGACTGGAAAGGGCTGAGAATTACAGTGAAATTTACCATTCCAAACAGACAGGTCCAGATTTAGGTTGTACCTTCTACCTCAGCCTTCATCATCAAAGCCTTAACGGAACCCCTTCGGGACAGAAAGAAGCTGAAAAATCTTAAACACAGTGGAAACATCAGTCTTGATGGAATTATCAACATTGCTCAACAGGTGAGGCACTGAACCTTGGCAAGAGACCTTTCTGGAACCATTAAAGAGATACTTGGAACAGCCCAGTCAGTGAGCTGCAAGAGTCGGGACAAACATTCTCATGATGTCATTGATGACATCAATAGTGGTGCTGTGGAATGTCCAGTGAGTTAAAAAAAACTACAAAGTTTACTATTGTAACAAATTTAACATTTGACAACACCAGCAGCAACAACAGCAACAATAAAATCAGGATAATAAAAGCATCTATCTCTTGAAGTTCATGTGAAGATCAGATGAATTAATCCTTATACAAGACAGTAAATATTCAAGTACTCAAGTAATGTTAGCTATTGCTATTCAGGAAATCATTTGCTTTCTGTTTAAGAGTCTTTCCTAAGAAATCCTTGTTGAAAATCTTTTTTTTTGTTTGTTTTTTGCTGAGAAAATTGGGATTAAGTGACTTGCCCAGGGTCAAGAAAATGTTGTGTCTGAGACCAGATTTGAACTAAGGTCCTCCTGACTTCAGGGCTGGTACTCTATCCACTGTACCACCTAGCTTTACTATCCTTTACTTCCTATTATAATGGGTACCAAGTTTCCAAGAACAAAATTTAGATAACTATTTTCAATCGATGCATTGGAATTTCCATCTTTGATTTGATTAATATTGAATGGGATGAACTGATTCATGACTTTATATCTAATAACTTCCTACCCAATCTTTCAAAGTTATCTCACTCCCCTACTCCCTACTCCACCAAAATATGGTAGAAATACCATACCATTCAGTTTTGGAAGTTTTTGGAAGTATAAGGACAGAGACTTTTCTTACCCACATCTGAGTTTCTCTAAATTTCTAAAGCTATTATTCCATCATAATATATGGAAATCTCTTTATGGAAATATCCATCACAAGTGCAAATCAAGAATCAATGACTTTGTTGCTTAGTCTTAGAGATTTCCCTAGAACAATACTTGTATGAGAGGCAAGATTTAAACCTTATCCTAACTATTGTCAAATCTGAATTTCCATCCTCTTTGCTATTTTGTGGCTTATTTCTTTACCTGTAATATATGTAATCAATGTTCTAGGGGATTTTCCTTTTGTTTGCTGAATGAATAAAGAAAAATGTAATTTTTTTCTGGTTATCATAACTCCAAATAATAAAATTTATACTATAAATTGCCATGGGTTGTGTATCTGGATTGTCTGGATAATTTCAAATTTTATTAAATAATTCTTAGAAGGGGGTGGGGTTGTAGAATGATGCAATGCATAAGAATCTGAATTTGTAGTCAAAGGATCTTAATTTTAATCTGTGCCTTCGTCTGAAATCCCAACCCTATCATTTGCCACTTGTATGGCTGTGGGTAAGTAATTTATAAAATCCCTCCACTTGCACCATGGTTCCCAGGGGAATGACTGCCCCAGGTTCAAGGTCTTGTGGGATTTCACAATATAAACTACTTATCACAAGTCCACACTGGCATTTTTCTCTTTATTCTAGTTAACTAGGGATCACACTTACTTCAAACCAAAAGTGTTTGCTGATATAGAAGAGTAAATTAAATAGTTAATTAAACATATCTCCTATAAACCTGTGGAACATTCTCCCACAACTATATCCAAAACCAAGAAAACATGCATAATGGTTGTAAGTAGAGTGAGGCACATATATACACAACCTATTTTGGCAAGCTATTTGTGAAGAAGAGTAATGCTTATTTCTGGTTCTACAGGCCTACAAGGTGACTGATATCCTTACATTGTTCTTGTTAACTCTGGGCTTTCAAACCCTGCCATGTTTCAATAGTTGTCATTATATACAACTCTGTTGGATATTTTTTTCCAGGACTTGTTCACTATCTCCACTGTCTCCCACTTCAGGCTCAGTTGAAATTTTGTCATGCTGCCATGCTATTTCAGAATCAAGCCCCATACCCAACAACCAGGGAGAATCTCAGGTCTTAGGCCTACTAAACTGCAGGCACAGGATTCTCAATAACTCTTATCAATTTGATTTAACATCTGGAGTCCCTCTACTAAATGCTTTCTTGTGCTTTCATTGCAAGTGTCATTGCCATTTGGGAAGAAGGGTGAGAAACCCTTTTCTCTTTCTTCTTGTGCTCTCCCTTAAGGCAAAAGTTAAAGAACACTTTCTTTTCTCAGAGCTGCCTATTGTTTTTTGAAAGCCACTGAGGGAGTAGCTAATCCTCAATCACCTTCATCCAATAGCAATGGCCTTGTAATGTTATCATTTTGTTCATATTAAACCATGTATACTCTAGGCAAACTCCTGAAAACTTCCTTAAATGCACTTACCTACTCTGAATTTTTGCTCCTCATTTATAAGATAAGGAATTTGGAGTAGTTGATATCTAAAGTCCCTTCTAGCTCTTTATATTCCTATGCTGCTTTTCATGATTAAAATAACTAACTATTGTCCCTATCCAGCTTTCCATTTCCATTTCAGTATGCAATATAGAAATATTAATTCATGGATGCCACTACACCAACTTCATGGTACTCAATACCAGCATTCAGGAAGGGAAAATATCTATTGAATAACTTAGTATGAGTAACTTTCACCATGTATGAGCAGTAATCATCGGATTATTTATACCTCTCAACAGAACTTGAGCCACCAATCTTTACCGACATCTATGAGGTAATTAATCTTTAAAACACCACAAGTTTAAGTGCCTAGGATCTCCAAGAAGGTGTAAGTATTTTGCATTCTTTAGTTACAGTGTGATTACTTGGGGATGGCTGAACTGCCAGTTTCTCTGAGGCTGAGTCTTCAGAGCATCCAGAAATTCGTGATGAAGCTCAATTTGTCTTTCTGAAATTTTTTCCTGTCTGGCAAGTCACTCGGACATTGTACACAAAAAAAGGTTTTGTTTCTGAGACATGGACAAAGCCTTTGATAATAAGTTCAAGGGTCATATCAAGTTTGGTTTGATATTGATCCTCACAGAGGGAAAGATTTGAGGCCAGAATTGTTGACGTTTGACAAAAAGTCGGCCTATCCCTGTCACCATGTATTGTTTATTGCATTGTAAAATCCAATTCACATTAGGTTTGTTTATGCTGACTGCTATTCTAGATCTTCTTGGTAGCAGCTCTCTTTTGTAATGAGCATCACCATTGTCACTGAGAGTAAAGCACGGGGAACCCATGTTCTGGTCCCCAGTGGTTTCTAACGTGTTGATGGGGAACCAGGTGTCTCCTTTCCAACCAAAATTTATAGGATTTGAAAGCAGAAAAGCATCACTGATCACAGTGCCTCACATTAAGCAGTATCAGAAGGAAGAGCTAAACCTAAACAGAAATTAAAGATTTCAGAGCCATTTTATTAACATGAAATATCCATCCCTTCATGTGATTCAATTAAAAAAACATCAATAAAAATCTAATTTCAAAAGTCACAAATGGAGTATCCCCATCTCGCACATGCCACAGATAGGAAACTGCTCAGCCACCTCCAACTCATCGCCAGCTTTAATAAGTATTCAGAAATTATACCGAGACTTCAAAAGAAATTGTAAGGAATTGTTAGCAGGTTTATTAATGTTTTATGTTTTATTAAAAGTTGGGGTGTACATTTCACAATGAGCAACATCAAAAATCAGACTTTCTGCCTGTAATTCTGCTTTCCTCCTGTCTTTCTGCCTTTGGGATTCACTCCTCTCCTTTCATCGGCTGCCATTTGCAGCAGCATGCAGTAATTTCATGGCTCATTGCTAGCGCTGAAAACCTTTGAAACCACAAATGCTAACCTACCTGGCCTGCAGCCATTTAGGAAGAGATTAATTTAGCAAACAGAAGCAAAACACTTTCTACTTCTAGCCTGTGCATAATTTCACTTCTATCTATATTTATTTTACAGTGAGCAGCGTAATGACAATTTCAGTAATTGCAACTCTATAAAAATTTGCCTACCTAGCTTATCTCCCTATCACAAGACTGTGAGTCAGTCAGATTGGGGGTGGTGGTGGGGGGAACATCTAATGGAATGGCTCAAGTTACCCACCAAAAATGTGGACCTTGTGTAAAAACTTAAGTGAAGCCTGAACCTATTCATGCTCTTATCTATTGGACAAGAAAGTCTTTCTGATGTTTCGATTGGGGCACATTTGTGCCTCTTTAATTCTCTGTGATGGATGGGGGCCCTGTCCTCACCAAACAGGCACTTGGAAGACTGAAGGTGCCAGCCCATTCCTGCTGACTTTGTGTTGAAATGGCTGTTAGGGTGCTGTCGAGCAATCTGAACAGCATAGAAAGGCCATCTGGGGCAAATTTCAGGGATTGGGCTTGGAAAGATATCAAGGTCTAAATTAGCCTGCAAACTGCTAGTAAAAAATAAAAAGTTTTATTGTTTTTCCTTCTCCCTTAAGAACGGCAATATTGAAATAAACACCAATATTACCGGCTGTCTATGGGCCAGCATCTTTTCCCTGAAGGGATTTTTTTTAATTTTTTTTTTTTTTTGGTCTTTGTTGGTTGTTGTCGCCTGTGTCTTTTATTCATTCGTCCAGGCCTAAAAGAAAAATTACTCGGCAGAAAATGAACCTAGAGAGAAATAATGAATCCAGCCCAATACTATTTAAGAATTAAGAGAAAGTGTAATGAAAGTTGACATCATCTAATAGATCAGACAAAATCATTTAAGTAATTCAACCAATAAGAGTCATTGGACAAATAAAATCCTGGAAGGTATTCAGCCTGAAGCTGCTTCTGTCAATCATGGTTGAGCCAGCTATGCATTTGGAGGTTTTGGGGGAGAAGATTCATAGAGATATGCTAAGAATTAAGACAAAAGTTTCATTCCACTAGGTGACTCCTCTCTCAGGGTAGTAGACAAGGTAGTCTTTCCTTCTAAGGAAACCTAAGGTTGTGTTTTTTCAGTCAAAATTTAGGAATCTGAATAAGGCTGATTGGACATTGGAGGCTTCAGTTTTAGTTCTCTTCAGGGATTACCTTTCTGCAGGAAAAATAGCATTTTGGTGTCATTGAACGACCTTGTCATACACAGCCATTGCATCAGTCACTAGAGAAAGAATGATGCAGTAGTCCTGCTTACCATCATGGGCTCTAAGAACAAATGATTTTAGTGAAACTGGATGGTTTACTTAAAAAAAAAGGAGAAGCCAAAGCTATGCATAAGGTATTTCTATTTGGATGCTATGTCTTTTTCAATTTTATATGTTACTTGTTCCGAAACAATTGCAAGTGAACATAATTCTTTACTTGCTTTGCACAGATTTGAATACTTTGTACCCTATAAAGGAAAGTCTGTGACATTAAACTTGTTTATGCACTGTTTTTATATTAGCTGATTCATCTAAGCATACAGATACACAGACGGCAGTGGGATGACTGGCCAACCCACACAGATGTACCCCTCCAATCTGGCATCCCCTAACATTCATAAAATATGTCAACACAGCTTGGATTTTTTCCATGGTTTATGTTATACTATTGGTGTTCATACCACACTGGCAAAATATTTCATGTTGAAATTTGTCCCTGGTTGTAAAAAAGAAAAAGTGAATTCCCTCCACATTTTAGACCAGTTGTAACAGTATTTGGACAGTATCCTTACAAAATAGTATGCACTCACATTAACAGAAACAGAACATGAAATCATATTTGTGTATCTGGATTTTCTATATAAATGACTATTTTTTCATCCAATAATTGAAAATAATTACACTGAATGATCCTCTTCTTCAACAGTAATACTTCTGCCCATTATTATCCAAAAAACCCCAAAGATCCCCTAATGTGGGTGTGATCATTGTTGTAGATGGTCTACTAGAATAATTACGTAGAAAAGGAAAAAAGGAATAAATGATGACACTAAGAGCATGTGATTTTTCTGGAGGAAAGTAATTCAATAAATGTCTGACTGAGTTAGTCCTTCCGGAGAAGAATAATGGTTAGGCAGTCCAAGATCACAAAGCCCTAAGAAGAATGATAGCTAGGAATTTTTGTCTCTTAAGGAAATTCTTTTTTTTTTCCTTAGGGATTTTGATGGCATACATAATACCCAGTGCACCTCCCATACCCACTCACACACATAGCCCAAATCCCTCAATTGCCTCCTTCTCAGGAGGAGGTAAAATTTTAAAGTAGGCTATGGGAGAGGAGCATTATGTCAAAGAGATTTAGATGACATTGAATTTAAGGAGATTCTCTGAATTGTTGGAGAACTGGTACTGAGATGAATTTCTGAAGTGATTTAATAATCAAGGAACATTTCTAATGGCCATCATAAGGTTCTGTGCTTGGTTATGTTCATTTCAACATGTCTGTCAATGACTTGAATAAATGGATGAGTAGCATAAATATCAAATTTGTATAGTATAAAAAGCTGGAATCAATTGCTAATAGGTTAGATGAAGGAGTTAAGATCTCAAAATATGTGAACAGGCATAATAATGAGCCAAATAACAGAATTTCAAGGTTGGAAGAGATTCTAGAGGCTATGTGGTTAAACCTATAATTAAAAGAGAATCATTTCTATAATATACCTGACAATAGGTCATCAAGACTTTGTTTAGAATATTTCATTGAATGGTAACCTTTTTCTCCAGAACCAATCTATTCCATTTTGGGAATCAATATAAATTTGCTTCTTCTATACATTCAGCCATTGCGGCCAGTTCTACCCAGTAAGTTTTATGTAGATCAAGTCTAATTTGTCTTTCATGAATTAGCCCTTATGATACCTAAAGAGAGTTATTGGGTCTCTCTTGAGTCTTTTCTTCTCCTGGCTAAGTAATCCCAGTCCCTGCCACTAGTTTACATATGGCATCAATGTGCTGACTACTCTCCAGTATTTAACTCTACTGACTCCCAAAATAACACACTATTTCAGATGTAATCTGATCTGAGGAAAGTAGTGCAGCATTTTCTTATTTCCAGGAATTATGCCTCACTTAAAACAAACCATGATCTAATTTTTTGCTTCTGTATCATACTGTGAATAAAGAGATAAATGAAAATTCTGATACATGGTTTTCAATGATCACATGAACAAGTTCAAAATTGGGAAAACTTGGTTACAGCCCCCAAAGTGTAAAGGAATGTCTTAATTTCATTCAAAAGAATTCATACAAAAAACAAAAAGAAAGAAATCTTGGACTTGAATACACTGAATGTCATTTGTGACTCAGCCATGTAATTGGCATGCATAAAGCCAATGCAATCTGAATCTTCATTAATATAATTCTAGCATATACAAAATGAAGTTAAAGTTCCAGTGTATTCTGCTGTAGTGGGACTATATCCAGAGTAATGTGTTTAATTTGAGCATTAAAATTTAGGATAGGAATTGACAGGCTGAACAAAGTCCAAATGTGGTTGATTTAGATGGGGGAGGGGGAAGACAAAATTTTATATAGAATAATTCATTCAAGGAAATAGCATATTCTGTAAATACATGAGAAAATACAATTTCCTTCAAGTATTTCAAAGAATTTCACATACAAAAGAAATTTTATGTATATATATATATATATGTATTATATCAAGTCTATGTTAAAATCATATTTTTTCAAGAAAATTTTCTAAATCCCCTTTAAAGCTATTGTCTTCCCTCTAAGATGAACTCCAACTTTCTTTCCTTTTCCTCTTCCTCCTTCTCCTCCTCTTCTCCCTCTTCTTTTTCTTCTTCCTTCTTCCTTCTTCCTTCTTCTTTTTTCTTCTTTCTTCTTCAGAAATATGCATGCATGCTGATATGTGTGCATAATGTTTCTTTCTTTAAACTGTGAGTTTCTTGAGTACAGACTAATTTTTGTTTTTATTCATAATCTTGTTTTTTTTAGCACAATGACTTAATAATTGTTTATTGACTGACTGGTTGACTTTATTTTTTTATTGTAGAATTTTGTGTTTTAATCCACTCTATTCACTTCAGTTTTATGACAGTTAATCTCATTTACTTTCACAGTTATGATTACCAGTTCTGTATTTCCCTTCATCCCATTTTCTCCCATATCTAGACTTTTGTTCTCTCTTTCCACCTTGTCCTTAGTCCTGTTTTTTTGTCCACCCCACCTTATCTCTTATCACCATTTCCCCAATTCTCTTACCTTTTTCCCTAGTGTTTCTGCCCTCCCTTCAATCCTGTCACTTCCTTTTTCCCCCTCTTTTTTCTCCTACTGCTTTATAAGCTTAGATAAATTACTATACACAACTGAATGATTAAGTTATTCCCTTTTAGAACCACAACTGATGAGATCAATCTTTAGACATTGCTCATTGCCTTCCATTCTTTCCCTGGAATTTATTTCTCTTCATGTAATCTAATTGTCCCATTATAACTCCCATTTCCTCTTTTTCCAATACAGACCTTTTCCCACCCTTTAATGACTTTTTCTTTGATGTCATCACATCAGAGTCCATTCACAAACATACCTTCAGTCCATGTGATGCTTCCTTCTGTCTGTCCCAGTGACAGACACAGTTCTCAAGAGTTGTAGATATCATTTTCCCATCTAAGGAAATAAACATTTTAACCTTTAAATAATATGTATATATATATATATATTCCCCTGTTTACCTTTCTATGCTTCTCTTGACCTATATTTGTACATTAAATTTTCTATTTAGTTCTGGTTGCAACCCTAGATCTTTCACATTCCTGAATATGGTATTCTAGGCACTCTGATTCTTTATTGTAGAAGCTTCCAGATCCTGAGTAATCCTGACTATTGCTCTTTGATATTTGAATTGAATTGTTTTTGTCTGGCAGCTTACAGTATGTTTTCCTCAAGATTGTAGTTCTGGATTTTCAAAGCACTGTTTCTTGGGTTTTCCTTGTGTGATTTCTTTCTGAAGGTGATCAGTGGATTTTTTCAATAAGTACTTCCCCCTCTGTTTCTGGAACATTGGGGCAGTTTTCCTTAATGATCTCTTGAAGAATGCTATCCAGGCTTCTTTTTTGTCATGACCTTCAAGTAAACCAATAATTGTTAAATTGTCTCTTCTGGATCTATTTTCCAGGTTGCCTGTTTTACTAATGAGGTATTTCACATTTTCTTCCATTTTTTCATTCTTTGTGGTTTGTATGACTGATTCTTGCTGTCTCACATAGCCATTACCTTTCATATGCCCCACTCTAGTTTTTAATGTGTGATTTTCTTTTGTTAGCTTTTGTATCTCTTTTTCATGTTATTAATTATACTTTGTAAGGAATTATTTTCTTCAGACATTTTTTCCTTTCTTTGCCAAGCTGTTGACTCTCTCATTCATACCTCTCATTTCCTTTCTCATCTTTGCTTTTAGATCTCTTGCTTGCCTTTTAAAATAGTTTATGAGAATTACAAGAAGCCTCTTTGGGCTTGAGACCAATTCATATTGCTCTTTGATTCTGTGGACATTTTATCTTCATCTAAGTTTATGTTTTGGTTTGCCCTGTCACCTTGGTAGCTTTCTATGGTCAATGTTCTTTTTTTGCTTCTTGCTCATTTTCTTTCCTTTTCTTTTGGTATTTCCTCTTTTTTTACTTTTACAGTTGAACTCTGCTCCTGGGGCAAAAGGGGTGCTTTCCCAAACTCCCTGTGTGGCTGTGAGTTTTGGCTTTGAGCACAGGGGCCCCTTGTATTTGCAGGGATAGTTTTGCCTGCTCTTTTCAGGAAACATCCTGATTTCCCAGAGTTTGCCTTTGGAGCTGGGACTGGAGGCTGCCTCACTGATATGCACCTCTACTGAGCTAGGACAAAAGGTCTTGGTTGCTGATTTGCTGTGATGAAGACCCTTTCACCAGCTCTCCCAGATTCTGTCCGAGCTGAATTGAACACCCTTTTCTCCCCAGTGAGATTGACATTCCCTGAAGTTTTTCGAGTCTATCTTGAGCTGGATAGTGGTTTCATTCTGTTTGACTCTGTTCACAGGCTTGGTTTCATGTGGTTTTCAAGGAAAACTGGAATAGCTCAAGCAGCTTCCTGGCTTTCCTCCATCTTGGCTTCACTCCACGAAGTCAATTCATTGCATTTTTACCTCCTGATTGACTGAATTTATTTTATAACCTTGAATCTTCATAAAGTATGTTATTCCATGACTGACGATAATATAGTAACACCAAGAAAATGTTACTTCTAAATGGACTTTTGTATTGGGGGAATCATTTGAGATAATTAAAAATGTGATATAATTTCCCTAATGCAGTTCAGCCTAGTTTCTTCCTACTATTCAATCCTGAATCCAACTCATTGTTTACCTACAATTTCTATATGGGGTTGAGATTAGGGAAGGGAAATATGCACCATTTTAGGAAGCTACACCTGAAGATACTTCTTGAACCAATGAACAATATAATTTTAGATCAAGGGTTCCTAACTTGAGTGTCAATGTATAGATTTCAGGTTCTAGTTGGAGGAAAAATGCACCTTTATTTTTGCTAATATCTAATGGAAAGTTAACATTTCTATTTGTTTTATGAATTTAAAAGCATTATTATGTAAAATTGCACATGGGGTTCACCAGAAAGCCAAAAGAGTTAATGACACATAAAAGGTTACAGAGTAGGATCAAAATAGGACTTAAAGCCCAGTCTTCCATCTTCTAATACCCTCTAGTATTTAAATTCTGAAAATTGATGTTACAATATATAATAATTACTATTTTTTTCTATTTAATTTTTCTATGTGAATTATCAGGCTGATTTCTTCTGAGTAAGCATGAATTCAATTGAAGATGCCTTCAATGCTATAAATTTTGAGCAATCAGAACAATTTATTCCAAAAGAGGAACATCCAAAAGGCCTCATCATCTATGGCCAATCTCTCTTCCATTTGCCTTATGCACATAATGTTCTCTTATCACTGTGGTGAACATCTTTGGCAAGCATATATCTGTCTGTTTTATGCCTCACTTGACATTAATAATCAGAAGCTTGTTGAACAATTCTCTACGGTTACACTTATAAAAGAATCATATAAATTTTATATATACACAAGCAACTTCTTGTTTAAGGAAAAGCATTAATCTGCATTTTGTTCAACTAGTTTTATAATTTGGAGGAGTTTGTGTAGTTTATAATGAGCAAAAATTATAAACAGCAGGATCTTGTATTTTTGGTATTTTCAGATAAGTGAGTATAAAGATTTATAATTTAGAAAAAAATTTTTTCTTTCAGAAGGTTATATTTTGGACCAAAGGTTCATATCCTATTCACTTAAAAAAAACATGATTCCAAACTGATTTTGAAAATTATTGGAGTAGTTGCCAGCTCCCCATGTACCTTGATTTCCACAATCCCCTGCCCAAATATCAACCATTTCCTTCCTTTTTCTTTGGTAGATTTGAGGTAAAACCTCACAGTTATTTTGTGCTTACTTTTCCTATTATTAGTAATTTATAACATTTAATATGGTTGCTAACTGCTTGTCAGATTTCTTTTAATAAATATTCAGATTCTTAGACCATTACTTTATTGTGGTAATATATTTATCTTAATTACTCTTAGTATTATAGATTTTCATTAATAATATAATTTTATTTTTGTTGTAGTTCCATCCTACCCAGTTTGATGAACTCATAAGTTGCTATGTGCTCTATTATTATTTTTATGCAGATAATTGCACAATCTATGCTTCCCTAGTTGCTTTCATTTACTCCAGTACTATATCACAAATTGCCTTTTAGTCATATCAAATTTGTTGTCTCATGGACATTCTGACATCAACAGATCCAAAACAGAATGCATCATATTTTTGAGAATATGAATAATCCCATTTATTTTTATTCTATGCTCTCCAGAGGTCTATTGTATATAACTTTTCTAAGCATATTTTATATTCTTCAACTTCTTTCTTTTTATATATTTCTGTAGGTCTAAAAGAGATAATTTGGGGGGTTGGTAATTGCTATAGCTTTATGTATATTTCTTCCTGTACATTTCTTGTTTAAGTATTTAGAAATCATGTCATTCAGAGCAGATATAACAACTATCACCATCAAATAATTGTCTAGATTGTCTTTGAATATAATGTTGTCTCTGTTTAATCTCCTTTGATGATCTCTTTATTGTTGTTTATTTTTCAAAATATATGCAAAGATAGTTTTCAACATTCACCCTTGCAAAACCTTGTGTTCCAAAATTTTCTCCCTTCCTCCCCTTTTACCCCCCACCTCATGACAGCATGTAATCCAATATAGGTTAATCATGTGCACTTCTAAACAAATTTCCACATTTATCATACTATGTAAGAAAAATCAAATCAAAGGGGGAAAACCAAGGAAACAAACAAGAAACAAAAAGAAAGGTAAAAATACTATGCTATGATCCATATTCAGTCTTCATATTCCTCTCCCTATATGTGAATAGTTCTTTCCATCACAAGTCTATTGGGATTGCCTTGAATCACCTCACTGTTGAAAACAGCCAAGTCCGTCCCAGTTGATCATTACATAATCTTGTTGTTATGTACAATGCAGAACTCAATATCTTTCCGGAGCTGCTTACTGCAGGATTTTGGTACCAGTCCAAATCCTGATCATGGGTGAGGAGTGAAGCAGGGGAACTCACAAAGTGGTCACAAAGGAATTCATTTATTCAAATTCCCTCAGCCTTATATACCCTAATACCCTTATGTAACTAGCATACTGTGCATGCACTAACTATAGGATACTGTTCATGTGGGACCACATAAACAACTGGCTATTGTGTTTTGATGTCTCTTTGCCACTTAGATAACTGCTTTAATTACAACACAAGTTGTCATGCCCCCTGACTATTCAGGAAAGCCGAGACACCCCTAAGGATGATGGGGAGCCAAATCAGACATGTCAGAAGGTTCCTTGGCTAGGCTGGACAGTCTTATTCTTCATCCAAAATTCCCCCACTAATTATGACTTTCTACTATTATCTTTCCTCCAAACTATTACTACCATCACCTTCCCAACTTTTCTATTACTGTTCAGATCACCAACATCTTCCTAATCACCTTATCTCTCAACTTTGATATCCTCTGTGACCACACATAATCAATTCATTATTAAAGCTGATCATTTCACTCTTAACAGTAGCTCTCTTTTATGTTCTTTTCCCTCAACTCACTTCAGACACAATGCTAATTTACTGTCCTATCATTTCTTGCTTGGCTGTAGGCTTTCTGCTCCAACCCATCACCTATTTGGGTGCCAAAATAATTTTTTTTGGAAAATGTATATCTGACCATGTTACATTCTGGTTCAATGAACTCTAGTGGCTACAATTATCTTCAGCATCAAATATAAACTCCTTTGTTTGGCATGTCAAGTTCTTTGTACCTTGGCCCCTTAACAATCTTTCCAGTTTTTTTTAAAATTATTTTTATTTGCTGTTTCTCTTCATGGAAACTATATTATGCTAGCACATTTACAATTCCTCGAGCACAGTCCTTTATCTCTTGTCTCTGTGCCTTCTCACTACCTGTTCCTCATATTTGGAATACTACTTTCTTATCTCTGACTATTCATTTTGAACCAGATTCAGCTTAAATCTCATCTGCTTTAAGAGATCTTTCCTACTCCTCAAAGATATTAATGCATTCCATCCCAAAGCTTCTTTTGTCAACTTTGTATGTGTGTGTGTATATAAAGACATTCATACATACATACATACATACATGTGTCTAAATCTCTCTATAGATATAAATATGTAGAAAAAGATTGAAAAAGCAAGAGAAACAAAAGAACAAAGAGAAACACAGAGACACATTCACCAAAATAGAGACAAACACAAAGTGAAAAAGACAATACACACAGAGAATAAGAGAAAGAAAGAGAGAGAAGGGGGGGTAAGGGAGGGAGGAAGACAATCTGTATAGTTATTTTACATGCTACCTGCCCCATTAGAATGCTTGCTCATTTAATTCAATGATTCAATGATTAGATTTTCACCTGTCTTTGCATCCTTACAATTTAGCTTACCTGGAACAAAAAAAGTTCTAAAATTAAGTTGACTTCTTGACTTAATCTGATTTAACTTGTGTCAGGGTTCAGGGTCTAAGATTTCCTATCTTAAGGGATTCTTTTATGCTATTATAGATGAGCAATAGTGCCATCATTTATAGTCTAAATTTTGCCTGAGGGTACTGAAAGGTTAAAGGAGTTGCCCAAGTTCACATAGCTAATGTGTATGAGAGGTACCCTTCTGAACTATGAGCTCAACCAGCTCTTTTCCCACCATTTCTTGATGCTTCTCCAACTTCTTTCTTAATAATAGTTTTTTAATAGAAGTTTCAAGTTGCATTTGAGTTTTACATTAAAAATTATGCATATATATATTTGAGTATATGTAATATATATATATATATGTTTTGATTTTTCTCTGAATTAAAATGTTACAAGATTCAGGGTCAGGTTTACCATAAAATTCTCCTTTTGTCTTGTCTTTTCCATCAATTATTGAGGTAAGCATCTTGTAGATGTTTGAAAAGGTATTCCCAATCAGTTGGAAAAGATGATCTTTAAATTCAGTAGGAAATTGAGTTCATTTAGTGCTTAAGGGTTTAGGTAAAAACTGTGGCTATGGAGGGAATTATCCCTCTTCTTACTTATCTTTTCAGAAACTAAAATAGCAAATTCTTTTGAATCAGTAGTGCTCAGGTTATGCACCACTATAGCACAGTCCTGGAAAATGCAGGCTGTCACTACCTGAAATGGCTCCAATGGCTTCTGCCATTAGGTTTGTCTATGAGACTTCTCAAACAACTGCTTCTGAAGTTGGTCTAATAACATTGATTTCCTCTGCAAAAAAAAAAAAAAGTCCCACTGGGCACAGTTACCCAGAGAAGGAAAACTGAGATTGACTATACTTATGGCCCAAACTCCTACTCTTTCCCCATATTAGGTGCGCAGAATAGATACTAAAGTGGTCTGCTCAGTTGCAATTACAATTGCCAATTCTCACTCTGTCTTGTCCAAATGCTAGATGACCTCCTCGTTATTGCCTGTTCTTGATTTGTGGTTGATGGCCTGTTATATTGAATTATGTTCCTGTCTCCAAGGGAGAATATGTCCCTTAATCTATAAAACAGAGTCCTGAGCTTTACAGACACATTGAAAGATTTGGGTCCTTTTGAATAATATTTCTTTTAAGCATTTCAATAGTAAATTGCAATGGCAGTTGTTTCTAATTACTGAATACTTAAATCTGTCTAATTTTTTCCTAAATATTGATGCTGATTGCCCAGAAAAACTGGTAGCTTAAGTTTTTTTCTAAGTCAAGAATATATATATGTATTTATACATATATATATATATTAACACATATTTGTATGTATAAAATGTATGCATATACATATATACATCCTTGACTATATAAACACAACACACATTTAATACATATATATTTACTTTGACATTTAATATACATATGCATACATATGTAATGTATAACAACCAAAACTAGAGTAAAAATATTCTTTTGTTTCACAACATGATCATTAAACAATGGGCAAAGCAATTAAGGCAAGCCTGCTTTGACAGACAGAAAACCATATGGCCAGTTTCAGGCAGGAAGACATTGTTAAGACCAAGTTATAAACTTCTAAAAAACAGGAATTATAATGAAATTGCTGATACAACCTTAAGTCTAACGGTGTGAACGGTGCTGCTATTATTTACTATGGTAACATAATAAAAGACAGCACTGTTTGGGCCATTATCCTTACTGCTCTCTTTTCAGTATAAATCATTATATTTATTATCTGTCTTCTTGTATAGAGGGTCATGAGAAAGGCCAATCGAAAGCTGAAGAAACCTACTTTTCTAAAAGAAATTGGACCTATTTCTAATTCTTTTTCTTTATCAAATACAAGAGAAGAGAGACTTTTTTTGTGGAAAAAATTGTTTCATGTAAGATTAAAGTGCAGATTATTGGTGAGAAAATGACATTCACTTCTAGACATCTTGTCGATCCCTGAGAGATATTGCCAGTTTCCCTCTGATATTTTTACCTTTCTTCCTTGGAGGATTTGTTTCCTGGAAGGTTTTGAACAGTAGATGCTGAAGCTTTTATTCAGTACTGGGGGACATGTGTTATTATTTATTTATTGGTGACTGAAGCTATGATCTTAGTGAAATAACTCCTTTTGACTGAATTTTATTAAAACTCAGAAATGTTTCTTACTTGGTTTCCAGCTCCTTTTACTTTCCGCCTTTTATAGTAGGCCTTTAAAAAGTGACTTGGTACTCCGCTTTGTATAGTTATTTAGCAATATCAGCTGAAATATTTATTAATAGATATTTTGTAATGGCTATAGATACATTGTTTTTTAACGGAGTGTCTATTAACTTTAAATTTATCATCGTATGAAACAATCATTCTCTCCTACCCTCCATAATGAATATTTTTAGACAATGTCTATGTAATAAAATAATTTTTCATTTTTAATGTACTAGAATACAATTAATAGAATGGTATGTGGTAAAGTGATTGTTAAGTTAAAATATATAGGAGAGTTATGGAATGGATAAGGTTAGCATGAGAATTGTGGGAGGAGATTTGTCTTTTAACCTGGCAAGAAAAATGAAAAAATGACTTCAAAATTATGTCATATAATTTTTACAGATTTAATTCTGACTTGAATATGGATTATTTCAAACCCAAATTCAGTTTAAACATGGCACATAAGAAAAAAGTCAAAGAATCATTAGAAAAGGAGTGAAGGGACCTGAATTTGGGACTTGAATAAAGACAAATCTCTTAAAATTTCTGAGCTCTGGTTTCTTTATTTGTAAAATCAGAGTAATGATAGTCATATTTTTACTAATTCATATTTGTGAGTACTATCTAATTTACATTGTTGGGAAAAAGCTATGTTTTAAAAAGTAAAATATTTTCTAACAAGTCATTATTATTTCTTAAAATAATGATCATTTAATTCAATACGGCAAACGGCAATACGGCAAAATTCAATACAAGCCAAATGCTGTGCCAGGTTCTGAGAATCCAAAGTGGAAACCATAATTATTTCTGGTTTCATCTATCCTACTGAAGAGAGTTAGGTGCTATATGATGAAATGAGTCTAAAATTCAGTCATAGGGTTTTGGTTTGTTTCCCAGCTCTGCCACTTAGTTTATTACTGATATGAGTAAGCAAAGCACTTAAATTCTCTGGGTCTCATCTTTCTCAATTGTAAAATGAGAGGGACGGAACAGATGAGTTTTAAGTTCGCATCCCGCTATAACTCTTGATACAATGATCTCATGACATAGACATAGATAAATAAAATGCAAAATAATTTGTGAGAGAGACCACTTGCAACAGGGGAAATCAGGGAACATTCCATAGAGAAACAAATAGTCCTGAACTGAACTTTAAAGAAAGAGAAGTTGTAGAAAAGGAAGGAGCACATTCTGGGCCTGGGAACAATTCATCTACATTCACAGTAACAGGAAATGGAACATCAAGTTTGGACAGCATGTGGTTGAGTTTGGCTAGAATGCAGTTTGTGATGGAGAGTAGTAAGAAATGGTCACTGGAACAGAAATTGGAGTGGGTTGTCAATACCAATATATATTTTCCTTAGAAGGAATGGGTATTTTGGGAAGTATGTTAACATGAATATGAGATTTAGGAAGATAATTTTAACAGCTTGGATGAAGAATGGATTGAAAAGGAAGAAGACTGAAAGGAGACTTTCTTTTCCCCTGCAGCTCCCCTTTCCCATTGGCTAATTGGTGTGAAAAATTTCATGAAAGGGCCCAAACCAGCCATCTTTCATTTTCTAAACTTCATCACATTTCTCATTTGTCTTTGTCTTCTTTCCCAGTAACACTGGTTTCTCACTGGTTGAATTCCTCCCAGAACTGGAACTTGGGAAGCATGGAGGAGAAAGCAGTCTGGAGAGATTAATGCTCAAGAGCATCTCCTATAGTAGGTAAGAGCCAGACTATGTTGAGTCTTAAATACCAGCTTATATTTTATCCTATAAATAATAGATATTTTTGATAGTGATTTCATATAACCATATTTGTTTCTTAGAAAAAATAATTTTGGTAGCTATATGGAAATTGGATTGAAAAGGGTAAAAGGCTTGAAGATCAATGAATATATGATTATAATACCCCGGGTGAAGCAATGCTATTTCAATATAGTTCATTGCCCTGTCAAGTATTCTACTTTTACTGAGCCAGAGGAACTCCAGAGACATTCCATTTGGGGGAGAGGGTTGAGGGGAGAATGAATACCAAAATATCAGGTGACTTATTTCAACTAATATGTGTTAGAGGCAGGACTTCAACTCAGTTTCAAGTCTCATATAATGACTCCAACTTTATCCATGTTGTCATACTACTTTTTACTACTTCTTTATTTGTAATAAATGTCATTTCCTTGTAAAAACTACCTTATGTTCATATAGAAATTTGAAGTTTCCAAGGCCTTTCTGAATTAATTACTGTATCTTCTTTGATCCTCAAATATTCTTTCAGTCTATAAAAAGAATAACTTGGACTAGGAGATCTGGAAGGCTATTTCTGTCAATTCATTTCAAAATAGCTTGGGAAGCATTAATTGAGAGGCTATTTTATGTGTCCTGGGGTAAACAAAGGAAAGCACAATCATCTCAGTACAAAAGAAGCTTTGTTGTTGTTTAGTCATTTCTGATTCTTCATGATTCCATTTGGGGTTTTCTTGGAAAAGATACTGGAATGATTTCCCATTTCCTTCTCCATTTCATTTCATAGCTGAGAAAATAGGCTTTAAGTGTGACTTGCCCAGGATCATACAGCTAGTACGTGTCTGAGGCCAGATTTAAAGCCAGGAAGATTAATTTTCCTGACTCTAGTTCACACACTCTATTGAGTTATCTAACTGACCCCTAAAGGAGCTTACTGTCTATCTAATAGAGCTACATATATGAGTATAGGAAAAAATGTGTGTTTCTGTATATCTAAAAATAGATACACACACAAAGAGAGAGACAGAAACTAAGATAAAGACAGAAACTGAGAGACAGACAAAGCACAGACACAGATAGACACAGAGAGAAATAAACTTCTAGTAGTATACTTTCATAAAATTTCTATCTTTGACCTAGAATGTGATCTCAAGTCTCTTGAGTCTAGATACAATGTCTCCAGTCTTTTGGGATGGACATCATGGGAAGGCCATTGGCAGGGTCATCGGGGGCTAAGGTTACTTCTGAATGCCACTAAAAACTTTTAAATAACTTATTTGAGCTATATGATATTTTTAAATAATATTTTCCAATTATATGTTAAAAAATTTTAAATTCATTTATAAAATTTATTCAAAAAATTTGTTCAAAATTCTTTCCTTTCTTCTTACGGAAGCACCCACTTTCATTGAGAAAGGAAATGATTTGATATAAGTTAATCACATGCAGTCATGCATGACACTTCCATATTAATCATGCTGTGAAAGAAAAAAAAACTAAAGAAAGATAAAGTTTAATAAGTATGCCTCAACTTGCATTCTGAATCCTTAAGTTCTTTCTCTGGAAGTGGATAGTATTTTTCATCCTAAGTCCTTTGAAATAATTGTATTTGAGCTATATAATATTGCAAGGATTGGTCTACTGAGGGCTGATTAAAATAAGGCAGTTCCTTGTCCTTTAGACCGATTGAGTATGCATTACTATCATGGAAATGTCAGTTTTGTCTAGGGAAATGGAGCAAGATAAAACTTCTAAAATAATTTTCTAAAGACAAGTTCTGACCATATAACCTCCTACTCAATTCCAGTGGTTCTCTCAGTGGTCTTTTTCTACTCTTTAGTTTTAAGGATAAAATATAAATTGTTTAATATATAAAGCCCATTATGCCATAGCTCCAACCTACTGCTCCATTTTTATCATATTACCACTCCTCACAGACTTTAAGATCAAAGTACTGATTTTCTCATTTTTTCTCACACATGAAACTCCATTTCTTATCTCCATGCCTTTGTATAGGCTGTCCTCATTCATTAAATGGTCTCCCTACTCAGCTTTACCTCTAAGAAACCCCAGATTCCCTTAAAACTTAAATCAAGTACTAACTTCTACACAAAGCCTTTCTCAAGTCCCATCCTCAACTGCAATTATCTTTCCCAAAAATATTATCTCATGTTTACTTTCTATTTGTTTTGCATGTACTTATATGCATAATGCTTTCTTCCCTAATAAATATAAGTACATATAGGTCATGGGTTGTTTTGCTTTTCTGTAAAACATAACTTCTGGTATTCTAGGAGAAAGGCAATAAGACTCAATTTATAGTATGTTAAAGAGTGATACAATGGACAAAAGACATTTCTATAGGTATATCCAAAAGATATCTTTGAGTCTGTTATAACTTTACACTTAAGAAATAATTCATATTTTTCTTGGGACAACGTCCTGCAAAATTAAGTCATGTAATGAAAATTTTTTCCCACTAAAGGTTTTATCTTGCATCCTTTGCTCAAATGAAATTCCCACAGCTCCAGTCCAGGTGTATAACAAAGGATTGCAGTTTATACATTTGGTTTCAATCCTGGTTGTTCATATCTGGTTGATAAAGGTTACCATCAATTGACTATGGCTTTTAGACACATTTTAGGACACTGTCAAGAAGTCCAAATTATATGCAAGCCTTTTGATTTGTCCTAGAAACAGCTGCCACAAGGAAAGCTTAGCTGTGCAGATATTTCCTTATAATGAACAATACCAAGATTATCTGACTCTTACATGAACTAGCCAACAGTATATTCTGCTTTCCTGAGGTAAGATATAATTTGTTTAAAAATGTTTTGGAAATATAATGAGTCAATATTAATGCTGATGACACAATGTCATTATCATTTTGACAACTTTGCTTAATTCAGTAAATATTTCCTGGCATGGTAAACATTGGCCAATGTACCTGTTGTAAATACAAAATAGGCAGATTGACTAACAATAGAATATGTTAGAGATCCAGGCCTCTTGGATTTTCTAGATGATAATTTACTGATATTTAGAAGAAAGCTCTGACTTCTTTGTCAACAGTTAAGTCAATTATAAAAATGTTTCTTGATGAAATGATGTTTTGGAGCCATTCCTCCCTAAAAAAGGCACCTACGTGTAGCAAGTTAGTCTGAAAGAGTGAAAGACAAAAGGTAAGAGAAGGTATTGACAAAAAAGTTTTGTTTATTCTATATACATTTTAAAGACATTTGTTTGTTATAAATGAAGACCTTGAATACTAGCACTAAGCAAGTATGATTTTATTTATTTAGCCCATTTATTGTTATAAAAGTGGAACAATTCAATTCTACCAAAGAATTGATGGGAAATGTTCATTCACAGACAATGGAACAAAATAGACTTTTTATAAAAATAAGTACATTTCTTGGTAAGGCCTTAATGACTGGAAGCAGAGATACTTTATGGGTCCTTTTATTGATGCAGCTCATGATTAAGGATCTTTTGTTTTAAAGCCCAGTGTTTTGGCATAGAGTCCTAAAATTAAGAACTGAGCTGGATGGCATACTTCTGCTCAAATCAAGTATTAACATTTTTATTTGGATAATCTGTCATCTGCCTTCAATTTATTCCTACTTTATCTTTATTTATTTCTTTGTTTGGGTTTTTAAAAATATGTGCCTAGATATGTTTGGTTTGATATTTTAATTCCATTTGCTTGTTTTCAAAACTATGATGAAAGGATTAGAGTCCATTGACTGGTATTTTTTCAAGTACCAATCCCACAGTTAATTAAAGTCCATTGCAATCACATGCAAGTATAAAAATGATATATTTTGGTTGCACTTTATCTGCATATTCTTGGGCCCATCTGCTAAGTTATTGTCTTAATTTAATTTCACAAAGGCACATAAACATGATTTCAAACAAGGCAAACAGTATAATGGATCTGATTAGGGATTACTGCTTTGAAGAACACAAATGTTCACCATATATGTTTTCATAAAACAATATTTATTTAATATCTTTTTATTTTATATATTAATATCATAATAGTAGAAATTCCACTCTGTGCAAGAACAATATGGATCATTGAAAACTGGACAGTGGATGGGGATTTTTAACTTCACTGAATATCCATTTTTAAAAAGAGAAAAACATAATATTATTATTATTACTAATACAAATAATCCTATATTATTTAATGCACTGGCAAGTTTTAGAACATTCCACAGAATTTATTGGTATTATTTTATTAATCATAAGAAAATAGGTGGGTGTCACTTAAGGAGAATTAAATAAGCAAAAGAAAACATCCACATTGAGATTTAAAGGTAGTAAACTCTTGGTTGAAAGTCATTAAGGTATAGTAATTTTAATGCTAGGCTTAGAGACAAGAATACCTGATTTCAAACTCTATTTTACACTTATTATCTGTGTGATTTGGGGTAAAAGATTTAAATCTCAGCACCTTACTCAATGAAGACTCAAAACTACAAACTAATTATGACTTCTAGATTCAAGGAGTTTTCTTTTATATAAGCAATTTGTTGAGAATCACAGAGAGTAGCTTACTGGCTTGAAGGTGAATCTAGTTTTTTCCATTTCCCCCAGGGAAGTTATAGTAGGAGTTTGAGATAGAGACAAACCAATTTGAGTCATTCAGACTCATGAATGGAATTCCAATTCCAATGAATTCCAATCATAGGTCAGTGAACCTGAGGATGTGGATAGTCAATCTATAATATCTATAAGAAAAAAAAAAGAGGAAGGAAGGTATAAGCCAATGTTTTCCCTAAGTAGAGCTATATAAATACAGGGGATGGAGTGCCTTCTACATTCCCCATCTAGGAGATTTTAGGAATATTTTTAAGAGTACTATAATCACAATTCAATTATGGTGATCTCTCTGATATCAGAACATGAGTAATCTGAACTGATTTTTGAGGGGGCTAAATAGTGTAAGATTACAATTATAAAATTACAATTCTAATGGTTTGATGTTAATGAATATGTCTATGTATTTGTGTGTGAGAGAGAGACAGGGAGACAGAGAGAGACAGAGAGAGAAACAAAAAGATAGAGAGACAGACAGACAAAAAGAGAGAGACCCAGAGAGAGAGACAGAGAGAAAGAGAAAGACAGAGAGACAGAGAGAGAGAAAGAGAGAGAGAGAGAGAGAGAGAGAGAGAGAGAGAGAGAGAGA
>JAJPUD010003802.1:101910-131035 GCA_023553655.1 Myrmecobius fasciatus
AGAGAGAGAGAGAGAGAGAGAGAGAGAGAGAGAGAGAGAGAGAAAGAGATTAAAGACTTAATAATAGATATTATCTTTACCCTGATTTAGGGAATTCCCTAACAACCTGGCAGTACCTAGTTCCTTGGGTTAAAATTACTGTGGAAATTAATTTGTGCATTTCATTCACTTTTGTCATACCTCCCAAGAATAGCTTTGTAAGACCCGTGCATGGTTCCCAACAGACATACCTCACCATGAAAGACAGAGAGGAAATGCATAGATGTATGTGAAACTATGCACTCAATAGAGCCCCTAGGAAGTTGAACAAAATGGAGCAAAACCTAGAAATAGGTTTGATTTTGGAAATCTGACTACATCAGGAGTCAGCATTTCATGGTAGCATATGCAGCAGACTGACACAAAGGTAAGGGTCAATATGATACATTAGAAATTCCTGGAGGGGATTTTTTTTCATTTTCAGTTATTGTCTAAGTTGCTTTATGTAAATAGTCACAGTTAGAAATGCCTAAAGCATTACAGTGTTTATTTCAAGTACTTTCCTTGATAATTCAGGACTATATCCTGTAATTATATAGATTTTTTTGGGATTAAAAAATTCTCATTAGAAAGACTCATTTAGTGAAACTTGATTTTTTTTTTGTATCTTTTGTATCTTCAAGCATTCACATTCTTCACTAGCTGCTTCTTTTATCAGTGTTATTGTCCCTGTGTTTATTTGTAGAATATAAATAAGAAAATTTCTCTGGCTTGTTTCTTTGGTCCATATTTCTGAAGTGAACTGGCATAGGGAAATCCTAAAAAGAAAATTTCTTTCACCAATACCAATAGACACTCATTCTACAACCAATAATCTTCTAAAATCTCCTGAGGGCACAAAGAGAATAAGTGGCTTACTAAAGACCATAGGATATGAGAGACAATACTTAGATCCAGATTTCCTGACTTTAACATTAGTTCTTTATTTGCTATATACCCTACCTCTCCTAGTTGCTTCTATAAACAGTGAATACTCACTAAATATGTGGCACATTTGTAAATTTCATATTTTCTAATATATCTTTGGTAAAGTAATATTGCTCGTGAAAGATTTTTCTCATTCTCATCCCCCTCAGTCCTAATTGTACCCAGTCCTTCTACTGTCCTCTCCAGAATGTTTGTTTTATATTAACAAACTTCTATTCATCTTGAATCTTTACCTCTCCCACGTCTCACATCTTCTGTCTCTTACTGGAACTTGGCTTCTCTTAAAAACAATTTTCCTGGCCACCCTTTCCAGGCTTGACTATACCTGCACTAATTCTCCTTGCTTACTAAGGCAGAAGAGTTGATGTAATCCTTGTTCACTATGACCACTGCCAGATTTCCCCACTTCCTTCATCACTCAACCACCTTTCTTCTCTTGAGGTTCATGTCATTAATATCTACCACCCATTCAAAGTCCTAGTTGCTACTATCTGCAGGCTCCTAGATAACTCCCATTTTTTCCTCACTATATATTGAGTCACAGTTTTTGTATATAGGAGCACTAAGTAATTGAAATGGTGTAACATAAATTTGTAGTAGAACCATTCAGAATGATGTTATTTTTCTCCTCCACGACTGCTCTCATCATACTGATGAGTTCAACATTCATATTAATTCTCCTGCAAATACTCTAACCATTCAGTTGCTTGATCTACTCATCTCCCATGAGCTACTCCCCCAACACATCCCTTTCACACATAGGAATAGTTATACCCCTGTTTGTGCCATCACCCAAAAATGTATCACCCCAGTGTAAAAGAATTTGGAAATCCCATTATCTAAACATAATACATTGGCCTTTCACTTCTCCCTCTGTCTTCCTTTGCAAAATTCTGCTATTTATCTATACTGTGACCTCCAATCTCTTGGCCTCCTGTTTTTTCCCCAGGCTATTCTATTTTGACTCCTTGCTGAATTAACTCATTTCTACAGTATTCTTGAATCCCTAGACTCCTATTTACAATTCTGAATACACTCAGTCAAACCCTAGCTTTGTATAACTCATCATCCATTGCCTTTATTCCTACACATACACTATTGAACAAAGGTGGAGGAAAATAACACCACCATTCTGAATGGGGCTACAACAAATGTATGTTAGACCATTTTAATTGGACCTTTCCTGCTTCCACACAATATATCCCTTCTTAATTTACTACTTTACTTTTCACAGTGGCTTTTCCAAATGTTTTCATCCTTCTTCAGACCTCTCACGACTTCCCTTCTCCTTTCCCCTGTGCCATTTTCAGTTCAGAACATTGCTTCATATTTTATAGGGGGAAAAATTTAGGCCATTTGCCATATGCTACTCCTTCCCTTTATTTCTCATCTTCTATCACTCAGGTGTCTTTTGCCACTTTCTCCTCCTTCATTCCTGTCTTACATGATGAAATAGAGTTACTGCTTACCAAGGCTCACTCCTTTATTTGTTCAAGTGATCTCATTCCATCTTGTTTCCACCAACAGATTGCCCCTTCTGTCATCCCCACTCTTTCTTTTATTTTCAATCTGTTCCTGTCTACTGGCTCATTTCTTACCACTATAAACATGTCTATGCCTTCACTATTCTGAAAAAAACCTTTGATTCTTCATGTTCCTCATATATATATAAATATATATATATATATATACATATATATATATATACTATGCATCTTTGTAGCTAAGATCCTTATAAAGAATATTTACAATCGGTGCCTTTACTTTCCCTCTTTTCAATCTTTTCTTAACTTTTTTATAAACTTGTTTCTAATTTTATTATTTCATTGAAATTGCTTTCCCAAAAATTATGAATGATCTTTTAGTTGTGAAATACAATGGCTGTTTTTCAATCTTCACTCTCTTTGACCTCTTTATAGCCTTTGACATTATTGATCATTTTCTTTTTGATATGTGTTTCCTCTAGATTTTAGAGACACTAATACTTTTTTCTGGTTCTCCTCCCACCTGACTAATCTTTGTCTTCTTTGCTGGCTCCTCTTCCAGATCATGTCTTCTAATTGTATGTTTTCATCAGGGTACTGTCCTGGATCATTTTCTCTTCTTTTACTATTTCTCTTGGTGATCTAATCATCTCTTGGATTAAATTACCACCTCTAAGCCATGGTGTTCAGATCTATCTATCCTGTCCCAGACTTTCCAATTACCACCAATCTTTATTTACAACTGTCTTTCAGACATTTTGAACTGGATATCCAGTAGAAATTTTAATGTCCACAACAGAAGTTATTATGCATCTCCCTAAGCTGCCCCCCCAAACTTTCCCTATTTACTATAAAGGAAAATAGCAACATTTCTTCCATTCCTTCAGGCTCACAGGAGAGATCTTATCCTAGATTCCTCACTATCACTCATGCCCTATATCCAATCTGTTGCCAATTATATTTGATTTCACATTTGCAATATCTCTTAAATATCTCTGTTCTCTCTTTGGACAGTGCCATATGTTACAAAGTCTAGGTAAACATAATCCCTTGAGGTTTATATATTGAGAAAAGGAAAGATTTGGACTCTTTCTTCTACCCTTGCCATTCACAAGTGAATGCCATGATGACAGCTTACACATATATAGTCTTTTTCAGTTACAAAGTATTTTGTGGGGGGACAAGTATGTGATGGTGTAGTTCTGTGATTTCAAAAATTTGTAGAATGGAAATGTTATGGAAAACTACACAGCAATTTATATCAGTTAACTTGGGCACTAAGAAGATAAATGACTTGCCCTTAGTATCATGGATTATTTGTATCAAAAGCAGAACTCAAACAGCTCTTATGAACAACAAGCCTGGTTCTGTAATCATTAAATCTTCCATGTAGTATTCAATAAAGTTATTCAGTGCAGTGGATGCATTACTGGATTTGGAGTTAGGAAGATCAGAAATTCAATCCTACCTCAGGTATTCATTATCTATGTGACTATGGGCAAGTCACTTAAATGTTCTCTGCCTCAGTTTCATCATCTGTAGGGTGATAATTATAACACTTCCCAGGAGTGTTGGGGGAGTATAGATAAAGTACTTTGCAAATCTTAAAGTGTTATATAAATGCTAGCTATTATTTTTATCTCATTTTAGCCTCATAACAATACTGCAAATTGTTAAAAGTTGATTTAAACCAAAGTCTTCTGACTCAAGTCACTAAACTATGGTATCTGGTATTCAGAATGATATTGTGAACCATCAGATGAAGATTCAATTCCACACAATATTGCATTAATTCCTTTGAAAAATATTTTCACTGAGGAATTGAAAAATGATTTTTTTCTTTAACCTTCAATTAGTTAGCAAATGAAAATCACTGGGAACTCCTGTTCACTAACTGTTCCAATTAATTGGGGATTTTCAATTGATGAGAAAGAAATATCAGAAACCTTTGAAGTATGGCTGATCTCTCTGATTATAATGATCCCTAGAAACCTTTGCTATTCCCTGTGAAATACAGATCATAAACACTCAGTATAAGGATAAGTGAAAGAATCTATGGACAATTTCACCATTTGCTAGTCAAGTTTGGTTTTGGAATCACTATAATCACAAATGGACCAAAAAAAATCATTCTAGATTAAACAACCACAACCACAACAAACTACTCCTTCTACTACTACTATGAATTTTGTGATAGTTTAAGGTGTGTATAGATTGTTCTCAAAACTGTACACAATAAAAATATGCAGCAGTGTGTTTACTGTTGTAGAGAGTAAATTCTTACTACCTTCATGACAAACTAGTTGTAAAAGTACTGATCTTTTGATGGAAACTCTGAATCCTCCTTCTCAATCATTCACTCACTCAAACAAAGGATAGAAGAAAGTGAGCCCAAGATTTGCAACATCCTTTATCATTTTTGCAGGTAACTACTACAAGTATATACTTTTAAGAAAGCTCAACCACTTTTATGAGAGCATCCAACCTGAGGGAAATGCTATTGAAATTATTCATAATTGTGTATAAACTATACAATTGCAGCACAACTCATTAGAAATACATAAAAATAATTTGGCTCTCCCTCTAGCCAGAGGCTTTAAAAGGTAACATAATTCAGCATCATTAGTGTAGATGAAAAAAGAACAAATTCTTGCCAGTGATGCTTGTAGACCTTTGGAAACATATCCCCAATTCTAAGAGCTTGATATAATCCAAGTTTTATATTGACCAGTCATTACATGGCTATTTGTCATTACTTACACTATTTGACCTCTAGTTTAAAAGTGGGAATGGATTTCTCTAACTATAATGATCTCATATCAGTAATTTACTCTTTACTATATATATGACGCTACTTAATATATGAAGATGGTATAATTTCTATTGAAATCGCACTCAGCTTTCTTAAACTCCATGTGAATGAGGCTCAAAGTTATACAAGGAGTCATCATTTAATGATTTTAAATGCATTGGTAACCCTGGAGACTGGTAATTTTACCAATGTCTTTCTTCCAATGATAAAAAGTGTAAACTATTTCTGCCTGCCCAACCTTTATGAATTTTGGTCTTATGCTTCTATAAATATTCCAAGGAAGATTCACCCAAAATTACATTCAATACTTTGACACTGCATTTCTACCAGTAAGATACATGGACTATTGGCTTGACAGTTTTTGTTTTTGCTATGGAACCAGCAAAATGACATATAAAATGTTATAAAGTTTATCATGTGATCAACTGTGACTGACAGCATTTTCAGCAATACAAGGATCTAAGAATTCTGAAGGACTTATGAAAAATAATATTTCCAGAGAAAGAACTTATGGAGTTTAAATTCAGATCAAAGCATTTAACTTATTTTTTCTTGCTTTTCTTTGCTTTTTTGTTTTTTGTTCTGTTTTCTTTTACAAAATTAGTAACATAGAAATATGTTTTGCATTACTGCATATGTGTTATCTACCATATTTCTGGTCTTTTCAATGAGAGGAGATTGAGGGAAAAGGATTTGGAGCTCAAAATTAAAAAAAAATTTTTTAAATGTTTTACATGTAATTAGGGAAAATTATTAAATAAGAGAAAAAAGGAAAAAGAATATATCATGGTTACCTGTGAGTGTGTGTGTTTTAAAATTTTAAATATATTTTTGAAATATTCATCTTTACTATGAGGAAGCTAAGGCAGAAAAGTTGATAATTAACCAGAACAATAATAACAGCATCAATAATAGAATAAATAATAATCATCATTTGGATCAATAGTATCATAGTCAAATAGAAATGGGAACTACTAAAACATACATAAGAATTCTTGCAGGATACACAATGACTTAGAAAACCACGTATTAATATTATCTATGTTATATTTTACTTTTATTTCTTTTGTTAAATCTCTCCCAGTTACATTTTCATCTGGTTAGGGCAACACTCCAGAATATTGCCAGTCACAATTCAGCCAGTGAGCTATATGTCTTTGACACCTCTGATTTAGATAGCACTTTGGGTCTAACAAAGGACTAATAATCATCTTATCTGGTCTTCACAACACAGTGAGATAGGTGCTATTATTCTCCCTATTTAACAGAGGAAGAAAATGAGGATCAGAGATAAAGCAAAATTCCCACTCAGGTTTTGTTGACTCCTAATGCAGCACTCTGTTCCTAAACCAATGTCTACCAAATGCTTTGCTGAGTTTTACATATCCAGGATATCAGAATGAGACCTTCTATCCATTATCTTCTTGCTAAAAGATAATTCTTCTTAGTAAAATGAATTCTACCTTTCAGAATTAATATTTCAGAAATGTCCAGAATTCCCACTAAGTTTTTATTCACTCTCAACCCAGTACGCTATCCTCTAAAGTAAGCTGTGTCCAAGTAATTTGGTATATCTAGTATATATCAATAATGCACCTTATATCTGATATTTTCTTACAAAAAGATAAATAATTCTTCTTTACATAATTTCATGCTAACTTTTAGAATTATAATTTTAGAAATGTTAAGTATATCTTGATGAAATTATTGTCTTTCTAAATTCTTAATCATTTAATTTATAGGCAATATCCATTGTGATACAGTATCTGCATCCTCTTACCTGCTCAAATATGTATATAAGTGTGTGTGTGTGTGTGTGTGTATTTGAGCCTAACAACATATACCCAACTATTTTCTTTATAACCTAAAGGTCCTTTTCATGCCCTTCTATTTGCATCTTTCCTTTACCCTGAACCTATCCAGAGGTTCATTCAGTGAAATAAAATTGCATTACAATTATTTTTACTTAGAGAAATATGACAGCTAGAATTTTTATGTTAATTAATCTTTGGGTTTTTTTTTATTATTGTGTGACTGCAGACCATAAATTTCCTTGCAATCCAGCTTTAGTACACTCTATAATTATTTTAGTTTATTCCAGCTCTTCACTTGATTTGCAAATGGTTAACTTTTCACAGATCCTTTCTTTTATCCCTAAACCTAATCAGCACTGTCAGTGCTCTTGAAAGGATATGGAATATATTTAGGAATCATCATGATCACAATGATCAACCATGACCCCTTGAATCCATAGTCCAGTGATGCTCTTTTCACCAGGTGAGATTTTTCTGAACATAAATGAGCATTTATTAAATATGATAAATATTAGTACCCAAGCATGGAGCCATTTTCTGAGGATGAAACCTAAACAAGCAAGAAGGTCACTGCTATTCTTGTTGCACATCCCACAGGCAAATGGGGAGTTACTGCTTCCTCACCTGCATACCCAGTTAAGCAACATCTGTTTCCTGTTTTAATGCGATATCTGGCATAGTTTTTCCAAAACCTTTCACATCAGTAAGCACAATCCTAATAGAGAGTTAATATGAATTAAAAATCATGGTTTCACTAAAACTAAGTTCTAGTATTTTTTTTCATTTCCTGAAATAAGTAACACTACACTGACTGCTTCTAGCTCAGTAGCATGAAATGTCCCCAGATTAATACAAGTTATTTAGAATATATTTACCTGATGCTGATATTTAGGCTCTGGTTGATAGATAGTGCAAAGGCATATCATTCTAACTTGAAAGTTGGAATAAAATTTTGATCAAGAGAATGTCTTCCACCTCATCTTGTTAGTGATCTTTAATAGAATCATGGATTTAGTGGTTAAATGACTTGACCAAGGTCATAACAAAGTATCAGTGATGGGGTTTGAACTTAAGTCTTCTGACTTTTAAATCATTGTTCTTTAAATTGCACTAAATTGCTTATTTAGTTGTTATTCAAATCTAATTTCAATGAAACTTGAGAAATGAAGGCCCATTTGAAAATTTCATTTCCACTCTCTATTTTAATTCTGGGTGCAAATGGCAATCCTGTCTCTTCTTAGCACATTAAATGACTGAAATAAAAACTCTTCCATAATTTGTGCCACAGATTCTGATTTACTTTAGGAAATAGCCCCAAGTTGCATAAATGAAAAATAAGTAAGTCACTTTGGAGGATGTAATATCCTTCAGAAATATATATTCTTTATACAAGAAAAAATAGATAGTATTTAGGTTTGTTGGGCAAAATAATAGGTCAACTCTCTGAACATAAATGAGAGAGAATTGGCTGTTGGCTAAAAAGATTTAAAGATGGAGAGTACATTGGGAGGTCATAACAATAATAACTGAAATTTAAAGAGAATTTTAACAAATTGCTTCATGTTCCTCATAGCAATCTTGCAGAGTATCCATGACAAATATTTCTTATTCCCATTTGATAGGTAAGAAAAACTGAAATTGAGAGAGATTAAATGATTTTCCAAGAGTAATATAGACAAGGTTTTAAGTTTTTGTGACTCCATAATTGGTACTTAATTTATTATGATTGATATTGTCCAATATAGTCCAACTTTCATTTCATATATGGGGAAACTGATGGCCAGAGATGTTGCTATTAAATTCCAGAATCTTGGAATGGAAGAGGTCTCAGAGATCATCTAATTCACAGGTCATAGTAAACACTTTATTAAATGCTGATTGACTCACTAATACAAAAGTCAATATTTGTACCCAGACCTTCTGATTTCAAATGTCCTTAGTTTTGTTAGTTCCTACAACTCTTGCTCATATACTATTCTTATCCAGGGAAATAATAGCCATTATCACCCAACTATTCAAATAACTTGATTCTCATTTTCCTTCTTTTATAGATACATTTATTTAAATATTTTAACTGGATTTCCTATTCAGCATCTTATTGTAAGAAACACCTACAGCTAAAGAGTGAATTTCTATTTGCACCTAAACAGACCACCCTAATACTTCAGAAAGTGAATTGTCAACTCTGATAATAGTTGAAGAGAAGAAGCAATAAGGTATCAGAATGTCCAGGATCTGTTAGGAGGAAATACTAATTACAGAAGACTAGGAGAAGAGGTTGGAAAGGTGATGAAAAAAGAAGAAGAAGAAGAAGAAGAAGAAGAAGAAGAAGAAGAAGAAGAAGAGGAAGAAGAAGAAGAAAGTTTTTAAAGTCAACTTTTCTAGGAAAAAAAATTTTTCAGACCTTTAAAAGTATGTGATTTATATTACTTTAGGTGATTTTTAGCTATCAGAATGCAGATTATCCCCTTCAGGGATTTCCTGCAGCAAAGTTTTAATCCCAGGTTATATTTTCCTTGCTTGCTCTTCAGCTTGGTTCTGGGCAACCTCTCTCCTCCCTCCCTTCTTTTCCATCAGTCAGGGTGTGCTCAGGGAATGGAAACTAATTTTAATATGCACCTAAGTAAAGCATCATTGGGAAGGTAAATCAGTTAAAAAAAAAGGTCCCAAACAATCCATGAAAAATATATCTATGAAGCCAAATAAGAAAGAATTTTGGATTATTCAATTTACTGTTATCTTCTATTAGGATAAATTATCTAGTCTGGATCATATGTTTATTTTTAAAATAATAAAAACAGTAATATCTTACATGGGTGTTGTACTTCTTAATATGAAATTGAAATTAATACAATATATTGCCAGTATTTGAAGCATACTCAGAATATTCACCTTTGGCAGGACATGCTTTCTTATTCCTGTTCTATAAATAAGGGGAGAAGGAAGGAAGAGAGGGAAGGAAAAAGTGAGGAAGAGAGAGAGAAAGAGAGAGAGACAGAAAGAAAGAGAGAGAGAAGAGAGAGGAAGAGAGGAAGGGAGGGAGGGAGGGAGGAAAAGAGACAAAGGCTTCAGTACCTCTCCTAAAGTAATATAGCAAAGAAATTACAAAAAAGAACAAGAACTCTGATCTACAATTTAAGCTCACAGTCCTTTCTATTGAACAAAAATCTTCTATATTAAATCAGTCCATGAAAATGTCCAAATCTTTGGTTCACTCTTTCACTGAAGTCAATACACATTTTGAAGTTATGTAATGTCCAAGATGCTACCTTTGAGGCAATTTAGTATTCCACCCTTGGCTACAGATTGCTACCAAGAATCTCAACTCCATTAACCATTTAATAGAAGTGTATATGTGTGTATGTATATGCATGCATGTATGTATATGTATACATGTATATGTATATGTATGTGTGTATGTATGTATAATCTATTTTTTCACCAAAATTCATAGACTCCTGCACCATGACTACGCCACAAAATTAAAAGAGAAAAAACACTGGAAGACAGGTTGATGGCACAGTGGAAAGACAGTCACACTTGAAGTCAAGAAGACTCATCTTGAGTTCAAATCTAGTCTCAGACTTATTAGCTCTGTGTCTATGCACAAATCATTTAACTTTATTTATTTCAGTTTTCTCATCTGTAAACTAAGCTAGAGAAGGAAATGGCAAACTACTCCAGTGTCTTTTACCAAGAAAACCTCAAAAGGGATTACAAAAATCTGTATATGACTGAAAAATGATTGAACAATAACAACAATTATAATATAGTTTGAAATATTATAAGCAAATTCTTTTGTAATTTTTTTCATTATTTAACTTTAGATTTTTGACATTTTTCTCAAGATTAATTTCCCAGATTTATAGTATATTCCTTCTCAAGAAACATTGTTTTGCTCTTCTCCAGAATATATACAGTAGAATAGATTGCACTATAATTTTTTTTATGAATGAGTCATCTTCCCCCACCAGGATGTAGATTTCACAAAGACAGATCTATCAGAATCTTGTATAACTTCTAGCACCTAACATTGTATCTTTTGTAGAGTAGTTGTTTAATAAATGTTCATTGTGTTAAGCTGAATCAAGATTACAGTCAGGAGAAGATGTACTTCATCATATAAAGTAAAATCTCATTTTGCAAGTCTTATGAATAAAGACTGAATATTTGCTTCACTAGAATCTACATACTTGAGGAACAATATTTGGATGGAAATAAAGCATTGTAAATGATTTTATAGGTGATTAAATGCAGCTATTTTCTCATCAGTAAAATGAAAATGTTGATCTCAGTTGTCTCTAGGTACCTTTTAGCACCAACATTTTAGAATTCTACAATATTTGGAAATAAAAATGCCCCATACTGAATTGGTCACATACTCTAGGTCCATGAAATAATCACATTTATAATGGATCACTGAATGCTTTGTCCATGTGCTCTGATTTTTCTCATCATTCATTAAAAAGAAATTGAAGCCACATATACTAACATGTCATCTTGGAGTCTAATGATGTCTCTTTTTTTCTTAGAGGATGGAGAAGGAATGGTTTGTCCAATTTGCAATTTTCTTTTCAGATACTTAGATGGTTATATGAGATATGGGTAAAACTCAACTAGGGCAGATGTAAGTGGATTATCAATTCTCTCTATTTTTGTGATAGATTAAATACCATACATTTCAAACCACAAAAGACCTCTCAAGATTACCTTTATTTTCTAGATAGGTAAAAGAAGTTTCATGAGGTTAAATGACTTGCCCCAAATCATATCAACAACAAAAAGTAGAATTGGGTCCTCTGATTCCAAAGAATTACTTCTTCCCTCAGGACTCTGGTCTAATTTCTTCTATTTATTTGTGTATTTATCCATACAGGTGAAATGTGATTGCTTTTCAGTATACTATCTTCATATCAACCAAAGAGATAGATTTATATATGCTGTGTGTTTGTTCTGGATTCGTATATGGGTTTATTTTTTTTTCTTTCAGAATTACAAAGAATATTAAATATGTATAGTAAGAAAATTAAATTATATTGAGAATGGTTCATTTTAACACCTTTTCTGTTTTCTTTGCTATGAATCAGGTCAAATGTATGAATAGCAATATTTAACATTCTTTTGTGAAAATTAAATGTGAAAAATATAAGTTCAATTACTTTTAATAAACAAAGAACTATAGTTTCTCAGTATCCCAGTAGTCATTTAGACTTAAGCAAATTCTCATTAGAATTCTTGGATGAGGTCATTTTATTTATGGAAGGCAGAAACTTAAAGCATTTGGTTCTGATGATGAATAATCAACACATCTTCTTGCACCTCTTAAAGATTGATCCTTACCAATAATCATGGCCTCAGAGAATATGCAAGGTGCCAGATGGGCCCCCAAAACAAACTGAGAAGTGAGAAAAATGAGAGGCAAGAGATGTAGGGAGGTGGAGAGGAAAAGACAAAGAAGGAAAAAGAAAGAAGAGGGGGAGAGATCATAAATGGTAAAACATTGAGGGAAGCATGAAGAGAAAGAGAAGAAACAGATTGCATTGTACTACAATAAATCTAGTGCAGAAAGAAACCTGCAGATAAGGTTAAAGGATTAGGTCTTCCACTTAATATATGACAAATAAATTTAGTTTTCTGAGCTGGAATGATGAGGGAAGATTTTGACTATACTAGTTACTTCACAGGTACAAGTTAAACAATTGAGGCAAAGTGCTTTTTAAACTGTTCAGTGTTATGTGAATATAAATAAGTATTTTGACATGAAAGAGATGTGAAGAGAGGAGATGGAGAAATAAGGGAAGTGAGGATGTAAGGAGTAGATAATGAAAAAAGGAAAGCATTATAAAGGTCATGAAAGAGGGACTGTGAATTGCTGTGCATATGCAAAGTATGCTCTGTTAAATATGAGATTAAAAACATATAAACCATTCATTATATGGAATAAGAAAAAGCAACTATCCAGACAGCAATTTTTCAGTTACAAATTCCCAAATTTTCTGTCTCAGTATTTTTTATTATCTTCTAGTCTATGTGCATGCAGGCTCCCATCACTTCATTCCTGGCTTATTGCAGTAGCCTGCTGCTGGGTCTGCCAGCCACAAGTCTCTCCCTACTAAAATGCATCCACCATTAAAAAAATCACTAAAGTGATTTTCCTAAGCACAAGGCTAACTATGTCATGCCCATTCTCCATAAATTCCAGTGACTCCCTACCATATCTGAATTCAATAACAAAGAGTATTGTTTGGCATTCAAAGTCCTTCATAACTGAGCCTTCTCCTGCCTTTCAAGTTTTCTTATACCTTACTTCACACCAGATGTACACGACACATCTTTGGATTCCATACATTTTTATGTGGCTATCTGCCATTCCTACAATGCTCCCCCTTCCTCAACCCTGCCCACTGACTTCACTAACTTCCTTTAAGTCCCAACTAAAATCCCATCTTGTTATGAAAGACTTTTCTAATGTATCTCACTACTAATAATGTCCTTTGGTAAAATTTTTTTATTTATTTCCAATTTATTAACTATATCCTATTTCCTCACACATATATACATACTATATTTATATATGTATATGTGTATATGTATATGTATGTGTGTGTGTGTGTGTGTGTTTGCATCTTGTCTCCTTCAGGTCAGGGACTATCTTTTGCCTCTTTTTGTATTACCAACACTTAACACAATCCCTGGCACATTTTATTCTCTTCAGTCAAATCTTGGTTTGTTTTTTTTTTTTTTTTTTTTTTTTGAAATATACTCCTCATGCTGTGGGTTTGGGTATTTGATAAATAACTTTTATATTTCACTGAAGGGAAATAAAATATTCCATTATTAGGTATTTTATACATTGTTTTCTTTATTTTCCTATGAGATAACTGAATAAGTGGAATTGTGCTCTCTTTTTATTTCACATAGCAGATGTTAATATTCAAATTTGTTTCTTTGTTGGAATTTTACTACCTTTTATTTTTTTAAGTTGCAAATGGTGGTAAAGTTTTATCCATAATGTAGACCTGGGCCATTGAAATAGTTGCCATCATATTAATAGAGCATGTTATGTTCCATCTCTCCTTCAGATCATCCCTAGAGACTGAAGCCTGGCTCAAGGAAAAGGAACCGTTGTCTATAATTCCTATCATGGTAGTGTACTTCCTATTTAATTTCCTACTGTGACTTCTACCTATCACATATAATCATTTGGGAAGACAAATCAATTTTACTTTGAACTACCTAAGGAGAAAGCTCAATATAATATTTATGAATGAAATATCATTTTTATTCTCTTCCACACATCACCTTCAATTATAGGAATTCTGGAATTTGAATTTAACTGGAAGTTTTATTGATGACACTGAGCAAAGTAAGTTACTACATTATAAGCCATCCATCAGATCTCCTTTACTCCCTAGGACTGTTATTAATATGTTGTCAATCAGCTGAAATCTTTAGAATCATATGAGCCATGAAGAGGTGTTTCCATCTGCATTTTTCTATATTCTTTTCCCTTACCATGAATACACTTAAAAGGGAAGAGAAAACAACATTATATCAGAACCTTTCCTGATTGTAATATATCTGTAGTAGATTAGTTGTGATATGTCTAGATATTTACAGTCATCACCTAGTAAACAATAACTATGTTTATTTCAGTAACATCCTTCAACCAAGAAGTTTGACATCTTGTACATTCCTCCAGATACTTCCCAAGGAGAGAAATGTAAATTTCTTCTTTTTGAAGAAACAGGATGGGTGGAGTGGTGAGAATGATGGCCTTAGAATCAGAAAGTTTTGGCCTCAATTTCTACCTCAGACATTTACTATCATGATAACCCCATGGCTTTGTTTAGAAGATTAGGATGATTCCTCATAAAACTGCATCATATAGCTATAATTAAATGTCTGAATTTTAGAGGTAGCCTTGGTGTTGGGTAGCTACACTTATAACTGTAAGTCCTGAGACACAACCAGCATCCTCATCATTTAAACAATTAAGCCAAGATTGTTACTGCTTCTTTAAAAAAATATAATTTTATTAATATCCTTTATTTTTATCTCCTGCACACTATTAGAGTCATCCCTTAAAAATATTAAAAAGAAAAATGAGCAAAACTGATAAAAACATATAAAAAATCTGACCTTATAACCAATTTCAATATAAATGATCCATTTAACTTTGGAAAGGTGTGAAAGAAAACACCTTATGTCTTTTTTTGAACTAAGCTTATTCTTTATAATTCAAAATATTTTATATTGATTTATACTGTGGTTATTCTTTCTATCTATGCCATTAGAGTAACTGTGTGTAGAGGGAGAGATATGTGACTGTTCATTTCACTTTCCTTCAGATCATGTGCACTTTTTTATATTCAAAAGGTTCATGGTTTCTTAATTAATGATAATGATAATATTCTATTATATTCCAGTACCACAACTTATTTAACCTTTCCTAAATGATGGACATCTACCTTATCTAGTCTTTCACTACTTCAAAGTGATGTTCTCCAAACAGTTTTGAGTATATGGAACCTTACTTTGGGGCAATAATTTCTATGTGGTTTATGCTTGAGAATATAATCTTTGGGTCAAATATTATGAATATTTTAGAAACATTATTCCCTTAGACACTTTCATCAGTTTCTTTATCTGCAAAAAGCAGATTATAAAAACTACTACCTCACAGAGTTGTTGTAAATATTAAAATGACATAAGAAAAGTATTTTCAAAATCTTGAACACTCTAAATTCCAGTTTTTATTGTTGATGTTATCATCACAATAATAATGATTATTATTATTTTATTGTTGTTTATGTTTTTCCAAATTACTACAGAATGTGTATACTCATTCACAGCTCTACCAACAGTGTCTTAGTCTGTCTATCTTTCTATAATTTCTAAAGCATTGACATTTTCCATTTTTCTTATCTTTACCAATTTGTTAGGTGTGAAGTAGTACATCAAGATTATTTTGATTTACACTTTTTTTCACCATTACTAATTTGGAGCATTCTTTTGTACGTTTGTTAATAATTTGTATTTCTTTTAAGAAGTGAATGAATTTTGACTTTGCATATTTTGTTAATTGTCATTATTTTCTGAATATTCAACTAATATAAAAATATTTAATAGAGATTTTCCAGTTGACTGTTTCCATTCTTATCCTAGATAAATTAATTTTGTTTGTTCAAAAGTTTTTTTTCAGTTTCTTATAAACAAAATTATCTATTTTTTCTTTTGTCATTGCCTCTTCTTTAACAGAGGATATATCTCATAGTTAAAACTTAAAGTTATATAATCTTTACCTCTTTCTATATTTTAAAATATGTATGTTTAATATTCAAGTTGTGTGCTCATTTTGAATATATTATGGTATATGTTGTGTTGACTTGCTTTCTACCAGTCTGTTTTCTACTATTTCTAGTCCTTATTAAATTGTGTTTTTTCCTAAGTAATTTCTTTTCAGTTTTATAGCACAAGCTACCATCAATCAGTAAACAAGCTTTATTAAGCAATTATTATATACCAGGCATTACTGAGTTCCATTATTTCTGATTTTCCTTTTCCTAGTGTGTTCCATTGATCTACTCCTCTATTTTTAACCAAAACTAAATCATTTTGAAGACTTCTGCTACATAATATAATTTTGGGAGCATGTGTTATTTCCTTTTCATTTTTACATTTTTGTATTATTTCCCTTGATATTCTTGATCTTTTGTTCCTTCAGTGAATTTCATTACCATCTTATCCAGCTTTGTAAAGTATCCCTTTGATAGTTTGATTGGTGTAGCATTAAATATGTAATAGTAGTATTATCATTTTATTACATGGCTCTAATCCAGTCATAAGCATTCAGTACTGCTCAGCTACTTAAGCTATTCTTTATTTCTTTAAGGAGAATTTTATAATTGAATTTATACAAATATCAAGTGTACTTTGTTATATTGACTTATATATTTTATGCATTTTTAGTAATTTTGAATGGGATACCCTTTAATCTTAATCATGGAACATTTGCTAATAGAAAAAGCAAAAGCAAGAATAATCATAATGTGATAGTTACTTTCTTCCACCAATGCACACAATGTCTCTGGGGGAGGAAATTGAGAAAACATTTTTAGAAACCTTGTAAGAATGCATATGAATAGGAAAATCCATGTGCCCTGGGCAACTCACAAATCTCACCTATAAACCCAACAGTATTCTACGGGAACAATCTATATTGTTTTTAAATGCTTCCACTAGTTTTTGACTTCTTTGTTCTTCTGGGCAAAGCCATTTCTAGGCCAGTTATTACTTTCAGTCCACTGAAGCAGAGTTAAGATCTTTTAATGAAAGAAGAGACCTTAAGACTTGAATCTGTAGAGCTATTCAGGTCTTTTCCCTTGGCTGGGCTTTAAAGCAATATTAGCTCTCTTAGAAAAAGAAAAGCAAATAACAACAACAACACACAGTATCTCCTTCTTGGAATCTGCAGAGCTATTCAAGCCAGCTCACTGGATTCCGGAGGAGTTTCCCCCTTTTTAAGGTGTAATTAATAATAAAGAACAGGGTATCACAGACTTACTTTTCTTTAAATTAACAATGTATTCTTTCTTTGGGCAGCTAGGTGATACAGTGGATTGAATAGGGGCCTAGAATAAGAAAGACTAACCTTCCCAAGTTTAAATATGGCTTCATATACTTATTAACTGTTTACCTATTTTAGTATTTAACTCTGTTTGCCTTAATTCCACATCTATAAAATGATCTGAAGAAGGGAATGATAAGCAGGTCTGGTATATTTGCCAAGAAAACTCCAAATAGAGACAAGAAGAATCAGACATAACTAAACAATTATTATTTCTTTCCTCCAACCAGCACCCTCAAACAACAGGAATTTCCCCCAATTGGAGAACCTCCCAATTGTGATTGCGAATTTCTTGTCTTCATCTGGTTGTGGCAAAGCTCAAATTTCTTTTTCTCTGTTATAAACTGCTGTCTTAACTCTACACTCTACTTAATTTTCCTTTTTGCATTTTATTTCTATCTTGAACTGCTGACTGACTCATGTCTTAAAGCAGATCTACTTGTGTTAAATTACTCACCATTACATTAGGGCAAACAACTGAAAAAAATATGTATTTCTATTAGACCCACAACACTTAGATAATGTGTAATTTTCACAGCATTACCTCAAAAGTTCTATTCATCAGTATTTCCCAGTTATTATCCTCAAAGTCCACACAACAGCCATGTTGGTGAGTTGCTGGAGGATAGACAATGCTAAGAGAACAATATACTATGGTCATCTTTGTCTTGTTAGTCCTTTTAAAAAAAATCTGACACTGCTTTCTGTCATTCTCCCTCAGTACTTTCCTTGAGAGGCAAATTTTTTCCCAAAACACTCTGTGTCCAAATACTGAAGGGCTTTAATTTCTCATATAAATTTTCTTTTACCACAACCCCGTTCAATAAATTCAAATTTACATATGAGAAAATGTCACCTCACACAATATATAAACTAGAACAATTTAAGATCTGCTAAGTTAAGTCTTGCTTCTCATACTTACTACTTCTAACTTTGATACTTAACCTTGCAGGGCTTTAGTTCCTTTATCTGTACAAGGAAGGGAAGAACCTTGATGACCTTGAAGATTCATTCCCACTTTGATCCTTGCTATTAACAAGTCAAGTATTAACATGTAGTGGATATCCTGCCATCTCGGGGAGGGGTGGGGAGTAGGGGGGAAAATTTGTAACAGAAAGCTATGTAAGGGTTAATGTTGAAGAATTACCCATACATATGTTTTGCAAGTGAAATAAAATTTTAAAAAAGAAAGTAGCTTGTGAAAATATAAAATAAAATAAAAAATACACATATTGATGTGGTGAGTTTTCACTCTCTTCTTTGACTCCTAGAAATACCTGTTTCAGTTATGAATTAAAATAATTTTTTTAACTAGATGAAGTAGAACAAGCCAATGAATGTAGTTTTTGTTTATTTTTTTTTCTTTTGAACTTATCCAAATAAAAAGAACATAGTAGGAGAGAAAAAGAGGGTTGTATTTGAAACTCTGGGTGTCTCTTATGTGCAAATTGCTTTCCTAAATCTATAAGCACATCATCATTCTTTGGGCTTAGCTTCTATTCATTTCTATACATTAAAAACAAAACAAACAACAAGAAGTAATCCAGAATAGCAAAGCCACCATTGGACAAAAAATATAACCTTTTAATGTAATAATATTTGGCAGTGCCTATCAAAAGATGAAAAAAGTGTCACCTATCTCCAATGTCTATCACAGCACCTACTAATGAAAAGTTTCAGAGCAAAATTGGGCAAGTAAAGATCTCATTCAAAAATCAATGAAGGGGGGCAGCTAGGTGGCATAGTGGATAGAGTACCAGCCATGAAGTCAGGAGGACCTGAGTCAAATCTTGTCTCAGACACTTAATACTTCCTAGCTGTATGACCCTGGGCAAGTCACTTAACCCCAATTGTCTCAGAAAAAATCAAAAAAAAAATCAATGAAGAAGGAAAGAGGTTTTAGCACCCCAGCAGTCAGAGGCAGTGAGAGATGGAGATTTAACAAGAGGGACAGTATATTACAATACATTTTAACTTCATTTATTTGGCTTTAATCTTTTTTGATGAAACTTGGCATTCTAGCAGGTACAAAACCAAACACAAAAAATAAGATAGCTGAACAGAGGAAGCTAGAGGGAGAAGAGAGAGGGTTTTAATTCCACAGAGGTAGCTAATATAGGACAGTAGAGTTGAAAGAATATTGATTTTAGAGTCAAAGCTGCTGATTGTAAACCCTGGTTCTCTTCCACACTAGTTGTGTGACATTGGTCAAATCAGTTAATCTTTCTGATTCCTAGTTCTCTCACCTACAAAAACAATGGAGTGAAGTGGAAGAGTAGAATAGATGGTAAAGTTTCTTCTATCTGTCTATTATTCTGTAGCTGGCACTTTGTTACTAAGGGTATTCTGCATTGGTGCACAGTCCACAATAGGTTGCTTGTGTGACTTATTACCACTAGAAATATAAGTTTGGATATAAACTTTCATTAATATGTAGGAAATGACCCAATGTAGAAACTCACTTCATCAAAGCACATATGTTTCCTTTCTTATAATATTACTACTTGACAACTTCCTAAGGCACTGAGATGTATCTGCTACATAGATAGTATTAGACACAGATAGTATTTGTCCATTTTAGACATTGAACTCATATCCCCAGTAATCATTTTTAATCTATTAAATCTGAGTATCTCTCATAGCAATAAGATATATGACATAATTTCTTCCTAAACTGTGGAAGTATAGTCCACATATGTTCTGAATAGGACAAACTCCAGTAGGACTTACTGCTTCCTAGACCTGTATACAATGTGCCTTGGGAAATGAAGATAATCTGTGTAAAAATGTTTGTGGCAGCCCTTTTTGTAGTGACAAGAAACTGTAAACTGAATGAATGCCAATCATTTGGAGAAGGGCTGAATAACTTATGGTATATGAATGTTATGGAATATTATTGTTCTGTAAGAAATGACCAGCAGGATGATTTCAGAGAGGCCTGGAGAGACTTGCATGAACTGATGCTGAGTGAAACAAGAAGAACCAGGAGATCATTATGCACAGCAACAACAATATTACATGATGATCAATTCTGATGGACATGGCTCTCTGCAACAAAGAATTGTCTCAAACCAGTTCCAATTGTTCAGTGAAGAAGACCATATATACCCAGAGAGAGGGATATGAAATATGAACCACAACATAACATTTTCATGCTCTCTATTGAGGTTTGCTTGCATTGTGTTTCCTTTCTCTGATTTTCTTTTTTTTTTCTTGTAGATAGGATTTTTCTTTCACAACTTGTCAAATATTTCAACGTTATTAACATGTAGTGGACTTCCTGCCATCTAGGGGAGGGGAGGGACTGGGGGTAAAATTTGTAATGGAAAGCTTTGTAAAGATCAATGCTGGGGAACTACCCATACATATGTTATACAAATAAAAAGCTTTAATTAAAAAAAAAAAGAAATGACCAGCAGGATCATTTCAGAGAGGCCCAGAGAGACTTACATGAACTCATGCTAAGTGAAATGAGCAGAGGCAGGAGATCATTATACACGGCAACAACAAGATTATATGATGATCAATTCTGATGGACATGGCTCTCTTCAACAATCAGATGATTCAAACCATTCCAATTGTTGAGTGATGAAAAGAGCTATCTACACTAGAGAGAGAACTGAATGTGATTCAGAACATAATATTTTCACTCCTTTGGTTGTTGCTTACTTGCATTTTTTTCTACTTTTTTTTTACTGGTTTGATTTGATTTTTCCTGTGCAACACAATAATTTTATATAAATATGTATGCATGTATTGGATTCAACATATATTTCTATCATGTTTAAGATATATTGGACTACTTGCCATCTAGGGAAGGGAGTGGGGGGAAAGAGGGAAAATTGGAACATAAAGTTTTGCAAAGGTAACTGTTAAAGAATTGTCCACACACATGTTTTGAAAAATGAAAAGCTTTAATAAAAAAAAGAAAATAAAGATGGTCTTCCATCAGATAGACAGACATTCACTGCCTAGAGCCCAGAAATGCCTTCAATATTTCTGAGTCTTTTGCTACATTAGCAATTTTATATAAAAAAAACAGGTTTAATTGCTATGTTGATTCTAGAGTCTTTGTGGGGAGGGGGAGATTTAGCAACATATTTATAAAACTCAGAGCTAGAACTAAAAACTATAAAACTAAAGCTGGAATTGGAAATAAAAAATGTTTTAAATCTTAATTTCGGCACCATTTACTGTGTGACCTTAGGCAAGTCCCTTAAGTTTCAAACTGCAATTTCCTCATCTGGAAAATGAAGATAATAACATCTGTAGTGTCTTTTTTGGTTATTTTTGTTATGAGGATCAAATTCAATGTTTGTAAAGCATTTTGCAAAATTTAATTATTTATATACACTTTAATTGCCATTATAACTCTGGTGCTTCATCTTAACACAGAAGGGACCGACTAATTAAAAAGCATTTACTGGAGGGAGAGGTGGATTCTGGGAAGATGGTGGACTAGTTCAGAAAATTTCAAACTCTCCAGATTTCTCCCACAAACAGAACAAATTTATACCCCTGATCAAATGTAGACTGGTGAAAAACAAAGAAGACTTAGGGCAGAACAGGAGTCCCCCTAAACAACATGGAGAAGAATTGGGCTTATATCCCAAAGAGATCTTAAAGGAAGGAAAGGGCCCCACATGGGCAAGAATGTTTGTGGGATACCTTTTTGTAGTGGCTAGAAACTGGAAACTGAATGTATGCCCATCAATTGGAGAATGGCCGAATAAATTATGGTATATGAATGCTTTGGAATATTATTGTTCTATAAGAAACGACCAGCAAGATGATTTCAGAGAGGCCTGGAGAGACTTGCATGAACTGATGCTGAGTGAAATGAGTAGAACTAGGAGATCATTATACACAGCAACAACAATACTATATGATGATCAACTCTGATGGACATGGCTCTCTTCAACAATGAAATGTTTCAAACCAGTTCCAATTGTTCAGTGAAGAAAGCCATATACACCCAGAGAAAGGGATATGAAGTGTGGACCACAAGATAACATTTTCATGCTCTCTATTGATGTTTGCTTGTATTGTGTTTCCTTTCTCAGATTTTTTTTTCTTGTAGATATGATTTTTCTTGTACAACAAGATAAGTGTGGAAATATGTATACATATATTCAATCTGTCAAATATTTTAATTAAATTAGCATATGGTGGATTTCCTGCCATCTAGGGGAGGGGTGGGCACTAGGGAGGAAAAATTTGTAACAAAAAGCTTTGTAAGGGTCAATGTTGAAGAATTACCCATACATGTGTTTTGCGAATAAAAAAGCTTTTTAATAAAGGAAAAAAAAAACAACATGGAGAAGACCCCCCCCAAAAAAAACAACCCTAGTATGGAGCTACCCAGCATGAAATGCAAATACTTCTGTGGAAACTCCTAAGAAATAGCAAGTGAGGAACCCTGGAGCTAACTGAGTTTGGTTGAACCCTCAGCCAGAACCACAAGAATTTTCATCTTCCAGACTACATAGGGAATGGAAGTTTGAGTCTGGGAAGACTGAGGATATCTCTGCTTATTAGGGACAGCACGGTAGCTGTGTGACACAGATGCAGCCCTGGGTGAGAAGGAACCAGCACACTTGATTGGTGCAGAAGCAATGGTCCAGGGATCTGCTGGCTGCTGGCACTTGCAAGAGGATGGAGTTTTTGATTTAAGGTTTCAGGTCAGAGGAAATAGCTGAAGTGAGGCTAGAGACACCACCCCTGCAAACTCAAGTTTGCAGGGACTTACACTAATAGTTCTTATTTTTTAAAAAGCAGGCAAAAAAAAAAAAGAAATCAACCATAGAAATTTATTATGGGAATAGGGAAGAGCGGAATAGTTGTAAAAAAAAAAAAGCCTCTTCTGCCCCAAAGAGTAACATTAAATATCTCCCTACCCAGATAGAATTTATAGAATAATGCAAAATATTACATTTAAAAATAAGTGATAGAGATTGAAGAAAAACTAAAAGATTAAAAAATAAGAACCATTCAAGAAAATCAAGATCATGAACAAAAGATAACCAACTAGAATGTGCAGATTGTCAGGATTTTGTCTCAACCAAATTCAAACTTAATAGATAATTTAACATGTAAGAAACAATACCAAAGATTAATTTCAAGGAACTCCACATGGACAAATTGGGATTTTTTACATAGAAATATATAACATGTTTAAGATTGACATCAGTAATTGGATAGCCCAAAAGAATGATTGGGGCTGAGTTGAAAATGATATAGCTCTAAAAAGCAATACTGTCTAGAAAAAGGCAAAAATAGTAGTTGTTATATGAATGAGAAACAAAAAACTGACTCAGAAAAATTAGAGGGCTGGTAGTCTGAAAACTTACATCAGAAATGGCTTAAAATTATACTTTGAAAGGTACAGCACCTTCCAAAATCTATAAAGAAATAAAGGGGGAAGAAATAGGAGAACTTGAACCACAGAAAAATGGATAGATTTTTGGCAGTGGGACAAGGTATACAGATTAATGGGAAATGAATGAAGAAGCAGGGAAAGTATAGTATAGGATAAGATGGGGTGCAGAAAGGTGTTTAGATTAACAGGAGTGGGACTAATGAGAATGGGATAAAAAGGTAAGGAAAGGTTTGGGGGAGAAGACAAGAGAGAGATCCAGGATGAGGGGAGGTTGAGAGGTTGAGTAACAGCAAGGTAAGTTAAGGAGCAGAATTAAAGAAAAGGGTTAGCTGGGACAGGAAATAAAAGATATGCACAAACACTACAACAAAGATCAGGAATAAAATTTATTATAAAAAAAAGTAGGGCTAGTAGACAAGGTCTAACAGAGATTAAATCTATATTATATGTCAGCCACATTAATCTTTTTTAGATGCATGTTTGCATATGGGTAAAAGCATATGTATATATGTGTGTATGTATGTATATGTGTGAGTCTAAGTATATGTCAGTATATATGCATATGGATATTTCTATGTGTGTGTATATATATATGAGAATTTGTTGGCATATGTATATATATAGATATAGATAAGCTTGTATCTATATCTATAACTATATCTATATCTACATAAATATATCTGTGCTTAACTGTAGATTGCTTTGGGGAGATGAGGGAGGAGAACAATGAAAGAGTAGAAAAAGAACAAAGTAAAAAGCATTTATTGTTATTATTATTACTATTAAATTACTTAATAATAATAACTTAATAGTTATTACTATTAAGTTAGTACTTACTTATTATAATTACTATACTATTAATATTTTAGTTATTTGCTAGTTACTATTGATTATTAAATTACTATTATTAAGTCCTTACAACAGATGTTGTATAGTGGAACTACTGGGTTCAAGTCTTACCTATAATACATATAAGCTTCATAATTCTAGATAATGCCTTAATTAACTCTATAAGGCTATAAATTAGGTGCCAAATTGTACTGCCAGGGAGCATTTGCTCACTTGAGAACCTCTTAATACCATTGAAATAATAGATCTATTTCCTATCCCTCATTTCATTCTAGGCACTGTGCTAAGAAAACCTCAAAACATATGCAAATAGATACATAAGAGTAGATAGAAACTTGAGTTTAGAGAGGAAGGCCCTAACTATTAGAGATATTAAAATAACACTCCTGAAAATAGTGATTTTTAAATTGAGTTTTGAAAGAAGCCAGAGATTCTATGAGGCAGAGATGGGGAAATAAACAAAACATTTCTGACAAGGGCCACATATATTGTAAAAGCATGGAGAAAGATCAACTGCCATGTGTGAGGAATAGTAAAAGGCCAATATGAACGCACCCATAAAATACATGTAATGGAGGCAAGAGGAAGAACACTGAAATGTAGGAAAGAGTGAAACTGTTCTACATTCCCAATTCTAATGCCCAAACAAAGCAATTTATATTTCATCCCAGAAATAGTAGGGAGACTTTGGAGTTTGTGGAATAGAGGATTGAATAATTATAAAGTTACTGCCATAGTGCAATTAAGAGAGTGGCAGCTATGTGAATAGAAAGGAGATATATTCAAGAACTATTTTAAAAAATAAAATGACATTTGACAACTTACTGGAAATGTAAGGTGAATGAAAGTAAAGAATCAAGGAAGACACTGATATTATGAATGTTGTTAATTGGGGGATGGTGGCATCGTTGACAATAAGGAATTTTCAAAGAAAAATGATTTTGAGGGGAAAACAAAGTTATGATTTGGACATGCTATATTTTAGATGCTTCTAGGTCATCCAATTCTAAACTTTCCACATGCTGCTTATGATTGGAGAGAGAGACAGACAGATAGACAGACAGGGAGAGACAAAGACTGAGATGGGGACCTAGACAGAGACAGAGACAGAAACAGAAACAAACAGAGAAAAAGAGACAGAAACACATAGAAAAAGAGAGACAGAGAGAGGGAGAGAGAGAAGAAAGGAGGGAAGAAGACAGGAGAGACTAGAAATATTCATAAAGATCTGGAAATCTGCACAACCATAATAATTGAATCTATGGGAATTAATAACATTAAATGAGAGGATGTAGGAAAAAAAGAGGAATTTAGCATAGGGCCGTAGAGATCACTGGCATTAGTGGGCATTAAAAATCTGAGAAGGAGCAGTCACATTGGTAGAAAAAGAACTGGAACAGTAATGTAATAAGAGCCTAGAGAGGAGATATTAGCAAGATCATCAATAGGGTTAGTTTTTCAGATATATCAAGAAGGATGAGGGTTGAGAAAACATTGCTAGATTTAGCAATTAAGAAGTTACAGGTGATTTTAGAGAAAGTGTTTCAATTGAATAATGAAGTGGAAATTAAAATGCAAAAGCTTACAAGAGAGTATAAAAAGAGGAAATGGTAACACTAAAAGTGAAGGGTTTCCAGTAACATTTAAAAAAAAACACACATTTTTGTTATATGTGCAAATTCTTTTCTTTATATATCTCCTTATGGATTATATTGGGAGAGAAAAATCAGAACAAAACAGAAAAACCACAAAAGAAAAAAAAGAAAAATAAAGGGGAAAAGTGAACATAGCGTGAGTGGATTTACATTCCGTTCCCATGATTCTCTCTCTGGATATGGATGGTGTTTTCCATAAAAAAGTATATTGGGACTTCCTTGGATTACTGAACCATTGAGAAGAACTAAGTCCCTCATAGATGTATCACACAAACTTGCTGGTGCTGTGAATAACATTTTTCTGGTCCTGTTTGTTTTATTCAGCATCAGTTCAGGTAAATCTTTCAAGGTTTTTCTAAAATGAGCCTCTCATTTTTGTAGAACAATAATATTCCATTAGTTTCATATACCATATTTATCAACCATTCCCCAATGGATAGGCATCTACTCATTTTACCATTCTTTGATAGCACAAAAAGAGCTGCCACAAACATTTTTGAACGTGTGGGTTTTTCCCTCTTTTATGATTTTTCTGAAATACAGACACAGTAATGTCACTGTGGATCAAAGGGTTTGCATGGCTTGATAGCCCTTTGGGAATCATTCCAAATTGTTTTCCAGAATGGTTGGATCATTTCACAACTCCACCAACAATGCATTAGTGTTATGTTTTACTATACACTCTCCATCTTTTGTTATCTTTTCCTGTCATCTTAGCCACCCCAAGTGTTTGTGAAGTGATACCTCAGAGTTGTTTTAATTTGCATTTCTCTAATCAAGAGTGATTTAGAACATTTTTTATATGATCATTGATGGCCTTAATGTCTTCATCTGAAGATTGCCTGTTTATATCCTTTGAGCATTTATCTTTTGGGTAATGACTTGTAATCTTATAAATTTGACACAGTTCTTTATTTTTGGAATGAGGCATTTATCAGAAACACTGGATATCAAAATTTTCTCACAGCATTGTACTTCCCTTTCAATTTTGTTTGCATAGGTTTTGCTTATGTAAAACCTTTTTTTTTAATTTAATGTAATCAAAGTTTTCCTTTTGCATTTCATCATGTTTGCTAGTTCTTCTCCAAAGATCTGATAAGTAAACTATCCCTAGCTCTTCTAATTTGCTATATCATCCTTTATGCCTAAACCATGTGTCCATTTTGACCTTATTTTGGTATGGAGTGTGAGATGTAGGTCTATGCCAAGTTTCTGACATTATGTTTCCAATATTCCCAATAAGTTTTTGAAATAACAAGTTGTGTTCCTTCCGGGGGTGGAGCCATGGTGGCGGAGATCAGACAGGATTCTCTGTAACCTCCTCTAACCTCCCCTCAAACCAACAACATATGAAGCCTCTAGACTGATTCTGAAGCAAAAAAATCCACAATATCCAGAGAGCAACGCGATTCTAGAAGAAGATACTCTGGAGGAACCTCAAAACAGGTCTGTTTTAATGGGGCAGGGGGTGGCCTGCTGAACCCAGACTGCAGCACAGGGAGACCGGGGCAGGGAGCTGGAGCAGGGAGCTGGAACAGGAGTCAGAACAGGAGTGGGAGCGTTGTGCTTTTCACACACCTGGGAGTCTTCTGCGGGCCTCTTGGAACAATTTGTCCTGATTGTGGGCAGGTGGTTTGGAGGGTCTGCCTTTTGAGGGGGATAGATTGTGAACCACTGAACCCCTGATGAGCATCGTAACTAGCTGCCATTACACAGCACCTTAAAGCAATCAATCAAACAACAGGTCTGATAAGCACCAGAAATAATTCAATCAGCGGAGCTGCCCAGCCCTGACATAATTCAATCAGCAGAACTGCCCAGTTCCTGAAATAATTCAATCAGCAGAACTGCCCCAGGGCAAATTAAAGCAGCTGTCCCACCTTTGCCCTAAACAGACCTCACACCTTTAAAAAAAATGAAGAAAAAACCAAAAAGAGCTCTCACCATAGACAACTTTTATGGAGAGAGGGAAGAACAGACCTCAAATCCTGAGGCCCCTAAAGGTAAAGCAACTCCAGAAAAAGCCCCAAAGAGAGACATAAATTGGTCTCCATGTCACAAGGCTTTCTTTGAAGATTGCATAAAAAATCTTAAAAGAGAGTTAGAAGAAACATGGGGAAACGAAATGAGATCACTGCAAAATAAAATAGAAAAAATGGAAAAAGAATGCAGTGAACCAAAAAATGTAATTGGTCAATTGCAAAAGGAACTAAAAACAGTAACTGAAGAAAATAAGACATTAAAAATTAGTATGGAACAATTGGAAATTAATGACTCATCAAGACTTCAAGAATCAGTTGAACAAAAACAAAAAAATGAAAAGATAGAGAAAAACATGAAATATCTCCTAGGAAAAACAACTGACCTGGAAAATAGATCTAGGAGAGACAATCTAAGGTTTATAGGGCTCCCTGAAAGCCATGATGAAAAAAAGACCCTGGACACTATATTCCAGGAAATCATAAAAGAAAACTGCCCTGATATTTTACACCCAGAAGGCAAAATACTCCTTGAAACAATCCACCGATCACCTCCT
>JAJPUD010003802.1:141035-177383 GCA_023553655.1 Myrmecobius fasciatus
GCGGGGGGAGGGAAAGGAAAAGCTTGGGAAAAAAAAGTTTTTTTGCAAAGGTCAATGTTGAAAGGTCACTCATATGTTTTGCAAATAAAAAGCTTTATTAAAAAAAAACGAAATAGCAAGTTGTTATCATCAAAAGATAAAATTTGGGGGTTTATAAAACATTAGGTTGGTAGAGCCATTGGTTATTATGTCTTGTGTATCTAATCTATTCTACTGTTCTACCACTGTATTTTTTAACCAGTACCAAATGATTTTGATAACTGCTGTTTTATAATACAGTTTTAGGTCTGGTACGGCTAGACAGGCCACCATTCTTTATATTTGTTTTTAATTAATTCCCTTGATATTCTTGACCTTTTGTTCTTCCAAATGAATTTTGTTATTTTTTTCTAGCACTATAAAATAATTTTTGGCAGTTTGATTGGTATATTACTGAACAAATAGACCAATTTAGGTAGAACTCTCATTTTTATTATATTAGCTCAGTCATAACCAATTGATATTTTTCCAGTTGTTTAGATCTGACTTTTATTTGTTTGAAGTGTTTTATAAATTGTGCTCATATAGTTCCTGGGTTTATCTTGGCAGGTAGACACCCAAATATTTTATTTTGTCTACACTTATTTTAAATGAAATTTATCTTTCTATATTTTGCTGTTAGGCTTTTTTAGTAACTTATAGAAATGTTGATGATTGATGTGGGTTTATTTTATATCTTATAACTTTGAAATTATTAATTGTTTCAAGTAGATTTTTGGATGATTCTCTAAGTTACTATCATATCATCTGCAAAGAGTGATAGTTATATCTCCTTGTTGCTTACTCTAATTCCTTTAAATTATTTTCCTTCTCATTGCAAGTCAATATTTCAATGATTTTAGACAGATGCTGCTTATCATTTTAAGGAGAACTCCATTTATTTCTATTATCTCTAGTATTTTTAATAGGATTAGATGATGGACTTTGTCAAAAGCTTTTTCTGCATCTATTGAGATCATCATATAATTTCTGCTAGTTTTGTTATTGATATGGTCAATTATGCCAATAGTTTTTCTTCTGCTGAACCAGTCCCACGTTTCTAGTACAAATCCCACTTGGTCATAATGGTATTTTATCCTGCTCATAAATTGCTATAATCTCTTTGCTTAATATTTCATTTAAAATTTTTGGATCAATATTCATTAGTGAGATTGATCTGAAATTTTCTTTCTCTGTTTTGACTTTTCCTGATTTAGGTATCAGCACCATATTTGTATCATAGAAGGAATTTGGCAGACCTCATTCTTTGCCTATTTTTCCAAATAGTTTACATAACTAATTCTTTTTAAATGTTTAGTATAATTCACTTGTAAATCCAAATGGCCCAGGTGATTTTTTTCTTTGGGAGTTCACTGATAGCCTGTTCAATTTCTTTTTCCCAAATGGGATTATTTAAGTATTTATTTCCTCTTCTGTTAATCTGGGCAATTTATATTTTGTAAATATTCATCCATTTCTCTTAGATTGTCAAATTTGTTGGTATAAATTGGAAAATAGCTCCTACTTATAGATTTAATTTCTTCTTCATTGGTGGTGAATTCACTCTTTTCTCTTTTTGATGCTAGTAATTTTTTTCCTTTCTTTTTTCAAATCAAATTAAACTAAGGTCCATCTATTTTTTTTCCATAGAACCAACTCTTAGTTGTTTTTTGTTAATTAGTTCAATAGTTTTCTTACTTTCAATTTTATCTCTCAATTTTCAGAATTTAAAATTTGGTATTTAATTGAGGAGTTTTTTTTTGTTTGTTTGTTTTTCTAGGACTTTTAGTTGAATGCCCAATTCATTGATCTTGTCTTTCTCTATTTTATTCATGTAATTATTTAGAGATAACATTTCCTATAAGAACTGCTTTGGCTGTATCCCATAGGATTTAGTGTATTTTTTCATTGTTAACATTCTCTTGGATGAAATTATTAATTGTTTCTATGATTGTGGTTTGATCCACTAAATTATTACATAGATTATTTAATTTCCCATTGGTTTTTAGGATATCTTTCCTTTCCCCATTATTAAATGTAATCTTTATTGCATTAAGATCTGAAAAGGAAGCATTTGTACTATTCCTGCCTTTCTGCAATTGATTGTAAAATTTTTATTCCCTAATACACGGTCAAATTTTGTTTATGTGTCATGTACTGCTTAAAAAAAAAGATAATCCTTTCTATCTTTATTCAGTTTTCTCCAAAGATCTAACAGTTTTTTTTCTAAAGAAACCCATACAAATCATCAGTATTTCTACATATATTTCTATATGTTAATAAACAAAGCCCATCAGCAAGAGATAGAAAGAAAATTTTCATTTAAAATAACTATAAACAAAATAAAATATTTAGTGATTTACCTGCCAAGAAAAACCCCAAAACAATATGAATACAATTACAAAATCCTTCTTACATGAATAAAGTCAGACCGAAACAATTGGAAAAATATCAATTGCTCATGGGTAGGCTGAGCTAATATAATAAAAATGACAATCCTGCTTCAATTGGTACACTTGTTCAAGGTCATACCAATCAAACTGCCAAAATTATTTAATAAAACTAGAAAAAAATAATAAAATTCATCTGAAAAAGCAAATGATCAAGAATATCAAGGGGATTAATGAAATAAATACAAAATGTGGTGACAACAAAATCAGACTTAAAACTATATTATAAAGCAGCAATCATCAAAACCATTTGGTACTAGGTAAGAAATAGAATAGTAGATCAGTTGAATAGATAAGACACAATAATCAAGTCCTATACTAATCTAGTATTTGATAAAACCCAAAATTTCAGCTTCTGTAAAAAATCTTTATTGCCAGTGTTTCTGACAAATGTATCATATCCAAAATATATAAATAACTGTCAAATTTATAAAATTACAAGTCATTTCCCAATTGCTAAATGATCAGCAAACATGAACAGACAATTTTCAGATGATGAAATTAAAGCCATCTATAGTTATATGAAAAAATGCTCTAAATCACCATTGATTAAAGGAATGCACATTAAAACAACTCTGAAGTATGACCTGCAGTGTTAATCACTATAGTTAAAGTTAAAATACTATATAGTTAAAGAGTTCCTCAATAGATAGCAACTCTGAAAGTAGATTTTGTTTCTTTTTTTCTATCCTTTAACACTTTTTGTGGCCCTATTTGTGGTTTTCTTGGCAAAGATATTGGAATAATTTGTCATATCCTTCTCCAGCTCATTATATAGTTGAGAACCTGAGGCAAACAGAGGTAAGTAACTTGTCCAGGTTCACATAGCAAGTGTCTGAAGCCAAGATTGGACTAAGGAAAATGAGGCTTCCTGATTTCAGAACTAGTGCTCTATCCACTGTGCCACCTAGTTGTATCTCAAAATATAACCAGATTTCATGCATGTATAGATCAGTGACTCAATATATACTTTCCTAAATATGTATCAAGAAAGTTTTTTAACTTGTGATGCACTTTCACCTCACACTCACTAAATTCCACCTTAACATAGTAATTGAAATAACTTGCCATGAGCAAAGAATGGATATAAGGGTTGGCCTTGTTCAAGTTTCAATAAAACACTCACATTTAAAAAAATAAATCAGATCTTTCTTTTCTCCTTCCTCCATCACCATCAATATGGATACTCTCCTTCAGGCAGAAAAAAAAAGAAATACTTTTTCCTCTCTTTCTTTTTTTTCTTTCTTTCCTTCCTTCCTTCCTTTCTTCCTTTCTTCCTTCCTTCCTTCCTTTCTTTCTTTCTTTCTTTCTTTCTTTCTTTCTTTCTTTCTTTCTTTCTTTCTTTCTTTCTTACTTTTTCTTCCTTTCTTCCTTTCTTCCTTCCTTCCTTTCTTTCTTTCTTCCTTCCTTCCTTTCTTTTCTTTCCTTTCTTTCCTTTTTTCTTCCTTCTTTCCTTCCTTTCTTGCTTCTTTCCTTCATTCCTTCCTCCCTTCCTTCATTCCTTTCTACCTCCCTCTGTCTCTGTCTCTGTGTCTGTCTCTGTCTCTCTGTCTCTATCTCTGTCTTTCTGTCTTTTTCTCTGTGTCTTTGTCTCTATCTTTGTCTCTCTGTGTCTGTGTCTCTCTGTGTGTCTCTGTGTATCTCTTTCTTTCTCTCTGTCTCTCTCTGTCTCTCTGTCTCTGTCTCCGTCTCTGTCTGTCTCTCTGTGTCTTTGTATCTTTGTATCTTTCTTTCTCTCTCTCTCTCTTTTTCTTTCCCTCTGTCTCTCTCTCTTTCTCTCTCTCTCTATCTCTGTCTCTTTCTCTCCCCTATCAAGTAGTTACTCAATATGAAGTTTTTAGATTTGCCAGAGATCTATAGGGGTGACAGCAATTTGTAAGTCATGTTAGATAGAGTTCAGGAATTGTAAACAAAAATTAGAATTCACTACTTTCTCGATGTCTTCCATTCTTACAAAGTGAAAGAGGCAAACCAGTCAGGCACATGGATGGTAGCCTATTTTATACTATATAATGTATCAGCCATTATTGAGGGTAATTCCGAGACATACAATTGAAGACCATGATTTCCTTTTATTCCAAGTTTCTAATTTTATTAGGATTTTATTATGAATGTTTTGATAGTACTAACATATTTTACAGCATACCTCGTTGTTCTTAAGAGATAAGCAAATTTACTGTGACACTGTATTAGCAGGGACCGTGTCCTTGTCAAGGAAAAGGAAGATGGGGTAACACATTTGCAGGGACTGCAGCCACTGTCTCTGACCTGAAAACAGATATATTGAATTTAGTTTGTTGGACATAAGTTAATTATCAAGTTTCATCATATAAATTGTCTTCCAAGAGAAAAGGCAGCATGATGGCTCATTACCAGAGTGCTCCTTGAACAAGTTCATCAGAGCCCTGCTCTCTGATGCCAGGAGCCACTGTCTCGATGGAGACTTTAATTCATGGTGATCCCACAGTGTAGTTCATTTCAGGATCTCTATTGTAGAGTGGCTGAGCATGCATTCTTCTCTCTAATGGGAATGGCTCCTGCTTTAAAGGAAGCTAAACATAATGAACCCAAGTGGCCTGCTTTATTTTTGGTCTACAAAGAGTCTCTAGTATGCAGATGTATAAAAGAGCCTATAATTTTTTTCAGCAAGAAATAATATCAAATGTAGAGTTTTGTTTGGTTTTGCAAAAATATTTGCTTTGAATAAAGGCAATGTAAGTAAATTGAGTCAGCTTTTAATGTCATAAATTATTTACAAAATATTAGGGCACCAAAGATCCCAGATCAATTTCTAATAAATGTGATACCATCATCAGTATAACTTTTATGATCAAGTTATTCTGAGAGTGTTTCTGTATTGAGAATGGATTTATATGTAAAAGATTCAAGGCTCCCTCCCTCCTTAAAGCCCTGCTAGAAATTTGCAGGTGATGAGAGAAACCTTCATTCTGATAAAAGAATAGGCCAACCTACTGATTGGAGAAAATTACATGAAGTTTTTTTAATCAAAGCCTCTGTGGTCTGCTGTCTGATTTTCTAGGCCAGATGTCAAATGTTTTTCACTGATGTTGATGTTGAAGTAATCACTAAGCCAATTCCAAGAATGAATAAGTGAGATAGTAATAACATTTCATTTCAGGGTTACATAGGCTTCCTCCCCCCATACATGAACAAAGTAGCAAGACCTCTCTGATTCAATGTAATTAAATAAACTATTGCTTTGAAAAAATTTTATAGAGTTGTGTGTATGTATGTGTATGTGATCTGACTAAATGTGGTCCTATCTATATTTATATACATGTGTGGAGAAAGAAATTTCTTGAAAAATGGGCACATATACAGAAAGAAGCCTTTAACTAAAAGGGAAAAAAGAAAAAAAAACACATTTAGTAAGTTTTCATATTTTTTAAACATTTACATTTAATTTAAAATATAATTACATTTTTAGTATTTAATCTATTTTATGCAATTTATCTTCACTGCTACAGTATTAGCCAAACATTTTGAAAATGCTGGAACTCACTAGGAAAAAAAGGACCCTCTGTTGGTCAAAATGGTAGATAGATGAGTCGCTGGCTTGACACACATTGAGCTTTATGAGTCAGCAAGTTATCTGGGTGGGCCTAAGGAATTGGACCAAAATAACATTTTGCTCTTTGATTTAGAATTTAATTGAAGCTGCATGTAAATATATAGTATTGTGCTTCTGCAATTTCCATCCCACTCACCAACATACTTTTCCTTTATCTGAAAACAGCCATATTATAGAAGTAGCAGGTTTATTTAGGAAAGTGACAAATAGCTCCTGTGCCCTTCCAATCTGGCTAAAGACTGTCTGTGCAGGGTCGCAGCATTTGGTAAGTTGGGTACATGTTACAGTCTTAAAAATAATGTGCAGGTATTTGATTCAACAAACATTTATAAAGGCATCTTCTATTTTCAAGGTACTATTCCTTATCCTGGAGACACAGAGACAAAAAAATGTAATAGTCCTTGCCCTGGAGATGTTTACCTTCTACTTGTGCCATACTGCAAAGTGAATAATTGCAAAGGATTTTCAAAGAAGAGCTTGCTACTGGGATAGCAAGAAATCAGGAAAGATGGAGGAACTGACACCTAAACTGTGATGCCAGGAATCCTAGAAGACACTAATAAGGAAGAAATGCATTCCAGGCACAAACAACTTAAGCAAAGGCATGGAGACAGGAAGGAGAATGTCATGTGTAGGAAACAGCCAACAGGCTCTTCAGCTAGAACAGAGAATTCATGAAGGGACAGCAATATTTTTTTTTTACTTTTACTCTGCAAAAAAAAAAATCTATATTCAAGAATCTTTCCTTCCTTCTGTTCCCCAGCTCTCTTATTCACTGAATCACAAGTCTAAGAAAATTCATGTATACATGTAGTTACAGAGGCATGGTCAGGGATCACATATAAAAGTTCCTTTAAAAACAAATCCCCACCATGATCCTCACTATGTCCTACTCCCCCCACCAAAAAAAAAAAAAAAACAAGCAAAATAAAAAGTCTTATGGAGCTTAATTTATCTCAGATTTCCATTATTTCACTGTTCTGAACTCCTTAAGATTCAGAGGCAACTTCTAATGTCACAAGATATTACTAAAACTATTTCAAACATGTCTTTTAATATTAAAACATCATTCTTTTAATGCTTTTGTTCAGGGATTGCTTCTTAAGTCAGTACTAACCATACCATAAGGAACAGGGAGGAGAAGGCCTTTATATAAATGAATACTCTCAAATGATAGCCAAGACTAACTTCTGGGTTGTTCCAATTTGAAAAACTTAAACTTAATTTTTGATTTTGAATGAAATAATTATCTATTTTCATTTTTGATCTGATTAACTTAAATATGAGCAAGGTAAATTTATAATTTATTTTTATTAAATGTATTTATGTATGTGAGACATGGACTTATGGCTTTGTCAATATATAACACTAACCGTACAAATTCTCATTATCACAACTGGTCTTTGACTTTTTTATCTTAGAGAAGAGAATGGTTAAATATTTTTTCCATGGTCACACAGCTATTAAGTGTCAGAAGCAAGGCTTCATCCTAGGCCCTTCTCACTGTAAGACTACACTACTATTTGTACGCTCGTTATCTGGGGAGGGGAGTCAAACCTATGATTTTATCAATGTAATTTAGAAAAGGAATACAGCAGTTAAAATCAAGACAGAGATCTCCCCCAAATGTTTCATAAAATAGTTAAACAGCTTCTCCATCATGACATAGCTAGTGTCAGAGACAAAAGGTTGAAACTGTTTTAATGTTTTTTTTACTTCAAAACCAACCCATTCTTCACTATTCTATGATTCTTCTCACAATTTTCACTATCATTATTATCTCAGTTGTTTTGCACTATCATGTTTCTTTGTATACTCATTTTTCTCAGTTTTGGAAAATTATAATGAAACATGAAAACACAAATCTAAATTGCCATTATGTAAGAAACAATTTATCTTTTATCTTAAAAAGGCAGCTCCCTCATTTAGGAGAATTACACTTTCCAATATCCTTAGGATTAAGGAAATATTTTTTTTAAATACATGAAATAACTGTTATTTTCTTTCTTTTCTTCATTCCTCCTAAGCATTATCATGCCCAGAAAGGGACAATTAATAGGTCCTTTTCAAAAAAGTCAGAAACAAGAAATGGTTTACTTATACCTTCAAATTCTACACATATTTATTTGTAAACTCAAAAGCCCTATCTAAATGGGGCCTATTTAAATGACTATTATTTAATCTCTAAAAATACAATTTGAATGAATGATAATATATGCAAACTCAATCTATCATAAGTTCATTTTAGAAAATATCTGAATCATTATAAAATTCAATGAGGAATAGAAAAGGGTAATACAGTCCATAAGCCATCTATAGCACTGCTAACAGTGTGTTAGAAGCCATTATCATTGCCACATTGCCAGATACTTTTTCAACTTAAAATAAAATCTATAGACTATGTTGAATGATCTCTCTCTCTTGCAAGACCATCATCCTACCTTATTTAAACATTGCGATAAGATATTCAATGAGTATGAATACTCTTTACTTTTCATTGCATTAAAAAAATAAAGCTTGTGTAACTATATTCATATTTTTTGCTGAAATGGGTTCCATTTCTAATTCCCATGACCAATGATGGATGAAACTCAAAAGGTATGAATTGGTAGCCAATAATTCAGATGCTTATAACTTCTGAAAGAATAGATTGAGAACTCCTATAAAGTCAGATCACAATATTGAGGATTACTCCCAGCTCCAAGAGTGTTTTTTAAACCTTGGGATATTAACCTATCCTAGTATTTTGTTAGTTTTAATTCTGATCAAATAAGAAAACTTGAGAAGAAAATCATAAATTAAATAGATAATTTTAGCCTGACTTTTCAGGAAAGTTAAGAATCAGAATCACATAAATATCAATTTATTATTCCAAAGAAGCTTAGATATTCAGACAATATGAATGTTTCTCCTTTTCACACACAATTTTCATACTTATTTTCAGAAGAATAAATATGAGCAACTTGGACTATATTACAGCTAAAAGAACATCTTTAGTTCGGTATCCCTCTAATAATTTAACAACCTGGCCCTTTTTCAACAATGTTTGTCTAGAAAAGTAATAGAATTTTGCTCTAAGTATAATTAATATGGAATTGGTTTTAGACATTCTAGGTTTTGTGTATTTTAGGATAAGTATAATCTTTGTGAAAGTTTCAATTCACACAAAAATAAACAAAAAAAGCAGAGTTTCTGGAAAAAATGTTCTATGAAAAATTGGAAATGGAGATCACTTTCAGTTATGCAGTTATATATTTGAAAAGGTTTTAGGAAATAAGCAGATGTCATATGAATTTAGTCTTGATGCAGGGAAGGAATGTTCACCTGATGGAAGTGCAATGAGCAGAGACTATTCTGAAGATGGGAAAAACATGCACAAAGGTAAGACTGGATGCTAAAGATGATAAGACAAAAGCTAACATTTATGAAGCATCTTCTATGTGCTAAGTCTTGTGTTAAATGCCATATTTCATTTGATATTCACAACAATCCTGTGAAGTATGTTATTTTCAGGTAAAAAAAACAGAACTTTAAGAATACATCTAAAATATATATTTAAACCTGTGTGTCATTATTCCTTATATAATAGAAGGGAAGAAAACTGAAGAAACCAAAAAAATTGGCAGAAATATGTTGTAAAATTACTGAAGTATAATTGATGACAATGATTAAATGGAAAAATCCAAAATAATTTTGAAATTTGAGAGTTAAATTTATGCTTAAAATCATGTCCTTTTGTATTAAGCTAAGCACATGAATCCAAGTGAACATTTGTGATATTTTAAAAAATGCTTTTTAATCCCAAAATGCCCAAACTAGATACCCTTTACCTTAGAATAAAATGAAAAATTTTAGGTACATACACATCACATATGAATTTGTTTTTAAAATCATAAATTAAGATATTTAAATAATTTCAGCAGATGATGTGAAAAAATTCATTTATCCCTTTCTCTTTTTCTATGTTTTTGCAGCTTATTAATTGATAGTAACAAATACATCATGAGAAATCATATATTCATAAAATACTACAAACCAAAAAAAAAAACTAGTAAAAAATTCATCATGCTACCTACTTCACCTGTTCTAAATGTTCTGTCTGCAGTGCATGAACTATTGTGGACTGAATTTAAGGCACAAAGTAGGATTAATTACTCAAAATTTCATGGGCTGAGAACCAAAAGAATCCTTACAGACCATTTAGTTCAACTTCTTTACTCTACACATGAACAAGAGACAGGGGGAAGAGAACCAACTAACTCCAATTAACTTGAGGTCACACAGGGAAGTATCAAAGTCAAAATTTGAAAACAGTTTTCTTAATAATCAGACCCATCACTTGGTTTATCTAACCATATACTCTCTGTCATCTATCACAAATATCCACACTAATCAATTTAAAGAAGAGTTATTCTTGTCTCCTTGTTTAGAATTAAGTCAAATGATATTGATAGAGACCAACACATACATTAAAGAGGCAAATTGAAAATAATTCACATTTATGGAATTACTTATGATTTACAAAATATTGAAAAAAACAGATATAAAACATGTTATATATACATGTAGAAGAAGAAAAACTTTATAGAATGCACTTGTCAAATTTAAGTTTTCTTTAGGGATGTTAAGGAAGTGCAAATCATTTTTGGAGGAAAGTTTATAGTACCCATCCAGGTCAGAGAAAATTATTATACTTTTTCCCATCAATGTGGGATAACTTTCTGGAGAATAGATTTCAGGAGCCATTTGGATAATGAAGAGCTGTGAGGCAGATGTTTATTTCCATAAATGGCCGAAGTTAGATCTTCTTTGTTAAAGATAAGAGTATTTTTTCTTTGTTATTGTTTTTGGTATATGATTCTCATTGTTCTTTAAGTAATTATGTTTAATATTATTCTGTAAAATCATTTTAATTTTTCTCCAGAAAATTTTCAGTGCTCATTTTCTAGGTCTGGCAATTCAGAAGAAGATACTAAACCTTATCTAAATTAGGACTATTGTGCCTATTTTTAATTTTTTTTTTATTTTCACAATGAAGTATAGTATTTTCTGAAGTGGCTTATTCTATCTCTGTTTCACTCTTTACTATATGTACTTAACCATTTATAATTGTAGCGCTATTAAGTTAGGTTGGCTTAAAACAATAATAAAAACCCTCCCCCCCAAAAAAAAATCCTCATTGGTTTGCATAATAAACTTGATACAGTTGCACTTTTATTTATTAATTTCCAAGAATGATTTGGAATCTAGTGACTAAAATCCTTGGAATAGCCTAGATATGAGCACTGTGTGCTCTAGAATAAAGGATGTGCTCAGAATTCATGGCATTGAATGGATAACTCAATCAACTCGACAAGGAGATGAGTTTGTGGCAAAAAACAAGAAGGGGACTTGTCCTTTTCTCTCTCCCTCAAAGACTGAGAAGCCATTCAATGAACTAAATCCTCTAGTATTTTTCCCACAGAATTGCACAGGATGAGAATCTAGGCCATCTCCCAGGAGTGTATTGATTTTTATTTTAGGGACTACTGCATAACTTACCAAACTGATAAGAAAAATCATTAGGGAGTGATACAGAGTGCCCTTTGAGTTCGCTGGGGAAAGTTTCATAGATGGAAGATCAGATTTTATGCTCTTTTGCTATTATACTACTCTGATGTGTATTTCTAAGTCTTCCATCAGAATATATCTGTGATAGTTATTTTAATTCCCATGTTGCCAGCTTTAGTGTGATGGATAATTGTATCTAGAAGTTAATTTTGAGGCATTTTAGTAAATACTCCATTCATCCATTTGATTCTTGCTTCCCTTATGCTTCCCCCCAGCCCTTTTCCTGGACCCAGATTTTCTACTCGTCTCCAAATGAAATTGTTCAAATTTCTCTAATCTTGTGTTAAAGGTCCATTTGCCACATGGATGGTGATTTTTTATCAAAGTGCTAATATTTCATAAGATTATGAATTTAGAAGTGAAAGAAACTTCAGAGATCAATGAGTGCAACTCCTTGATTTTATTATGAGTAAATAGAAGCCCAAGAAAAGTACATGACTTGCTGGAGACCACACAACCACTGAGGGCTGAGGCAAAGCTTCACAACTGACAAGTCTTCCTGATTTCCAATCCTTTGTAATAACCACTATGAGCTCTGATCATCAAAATAAACATGACATTAGTGTGAAATGGTATTTTTTTTGAGAAATAACACCAGAGATTTTCTTTTAAGAAAATCATTAAAAGTGTTCTATTACCTCCAAGTTACAGTAAATATAATGAAGCATATAATGCATGTTTACAACATGCAAAATGTTTGACTTCTAAGAAGGAATTACAATGACTATATTTTGCCATGTGTATATTAAAAATTCATTTGTGGTTTTGCTTTTAGCACATATCTTCACTTAAAGTATGGGGATAATTATGTTATCCACAATTTTCACATTATATTTAATATCTCTAAATTATGTCAGTTTTAGTTAGCATAAATATTCTCAATAATCTAATAGATAGAAAAGTAATAAAATACCATAGCATAATGTTCTGGTTAAAGTAAAATTTATAATAAATACAAATTTTCACCAAATTATGGTTAAATTAAGAGACAACAACACATCCAACAGAAGTCCTGCTTGAAGTCAGGAAGAGTTAGGCTTGTCTTGCAGTCTTGTTAACCAGGTAATTCTCTAAATCTACAGACAGGATGCAGATGAGTTTCCGATCAGGAAGGGTGACAGGAAGTTCATTTCACTATACTAGTGAAATCACTTGCCTCCTCTATCTCCTTATTGATACATTATTCTCATTACTTCTTTAGAGTACAAATTAGTTGACTGCATTTATTTCCTCAGTTCCCAGTAGGATCTGGCATATTGTAAAATTTTATAAATGTTTGTTGTTGGATTGTTCTTATACTAAATTAGTTATTGTGATATATTCCAAACTAACCTAAAAACTAGCACTGCAAATGTTTTATATTTTTCTCAGTCACATGAAACTTAATTTAAACCAAGGCTTATCCAGCACCTCCTAAAACAGAGATGATGGAGTCAAGTTACCTTTGACATTGAGAAATTAAGTGACTTGCCCAAGATTTGTTATAGGACTTGAACTCAGCTCTCCTTGATTTTAGTGCTATCTCTGATCTATGATAGGTTGTTTCTCATTTTTCATATATTCCTTTTATACTTTATTTAACTGGATTCTCACAATTTAGGTTTTACTGGTATTTTGCTGATTTGGAAGGTGTGACCCCAAAAAGTTAAACGATTTGCTTGTGAATACAAAATTAAATACCATTGACAGAATTTGAACCAAGTTCCTTCCTGCCTTCACCATACTACAATGTGTCATATATCCACACACATGTATATAGAAGGCCATGTTTCTGACTTTAGCATGGAATACTCTTTTTAAAAAATTCCATTCCTCTTCCAATGTAACTTTATTTTTAGATAGCTCCATGGTGTCTGAGATAGCACTTTAAAAATATAAGAGCAAGTTTTGTATCTGACATGAAAAGACTATATTAGCATATAACATATGGAAAGAAATCTAATGTTTCTTATGTTTATTATTTTACAAATTTAGTCTTAAAATCGATGATATTATAATTCATAATATAAATGAGCTATGTTAATGACAATTGCCTGAGATGATATTTAGAAAAAGGACAAAGAAGATAAACAGAGCCCCAGACAATTGCTGATAACTTTCTGTAAACCAAGCATAGAGATGGGCATGGCTCAGTTCCAAAATCATCACGAGGGACCACACAGATGGGGAGATAACAGTGCCTCATGTGAGCCCCCTGACAATGCATACTATTTTATTCAGAATCTCAAGGATTCCCAGGTAAGCCACCTGCAGGCTGATGACATCACAGAAAGAAAGGCCAACTGCTGATTATTTGATGGGTGCTCTTTATTATCATATATCAGGTAACACCTGTGATTTCAAGTCTCAAGCAATAAGACAGAATCCATCTGTCATCTCATAGGGAATATCAGTGAATCTTCTTCTGTTCTTTGGAAAAAGACTATACTGAAGCAGCAGTCATAAGTGACCCAATTTCTGAAAAGGAGATTTGAAATAAAAGGTTTTAAGGGAAATAAATTGATATCATATTTAAAATATTTTGTGAAGCTCAGGAATGCAAAATTTCAGTTATGTCAAGACATGAATGATGGGGATACACACAGACACACATGCGTATGTATCTATTTATGTATTGGAGTTTCACTACGGTGCTATTCTGAGTTTCCATGCATAGGACTATTTATAAATTAAACTGTGCCAGTACAATGTCTTTCTACTATTAAGCTCTCATGGATAAGATCCAACCATAAAAGGGGGAAAGAAACAAATTTTATGAAGCACCTACAGTGTATCAAATGTAGTGCTAAATACAAAGAGTATCTCATTTCATCAACTATAACCATAAACTGAGGCCCCTAATATTTTAAATTTAGGAGAAAAACACTAAAAGAAGTGATAAAGTTCTGATACCATCTTTCAAATACAAATGCAAAACAAAACAAAAAAAAGGCACTCAAAATAAATATCAAACAACAAATGGCCTTTGAAACAAAAACAAAACAGATATAAATATCTACTAGATCTGCTCCCAAAGAAAGAATCCTATACAGAAATATGTAGAGCTATTCTGAAATACTGAAACCTTTGCAGTTATAACTGATATATAAAGGTAAGAATTACCAAAAAAGATATGTTTAGTTTGAAATGAAGAATATTTCCTAGAAATTAGAATTATATAAAAGGAGAAGGGGCTGCTTTGATAGGTAGGAAGCTTTCCTTCACTGGAGTTCTTCAATTTAAAAATAAACAGTAAATAACTACTCTTTGTTGTGTAGTTGGGAGGATATTTTTTCAAGTCTAGATCAGACATGATTGTCACTGATATACCTCTGAAACATTGTGATTCTCTAAAGATTTGTTAATGGGAAAAAATATATATATATGGATTCCAGGATAACTGTTCTATCTATTGAGCCACTTGACTGCCTTTAAATGACAGAAACAAGCAAGGAAGTGTCTTATTTGCTTCTGTTTTCCTTTTGATAAAGTAGAGATAATAACAATTCTTATTTTCCAAGATTGTTGTGAGGATGAAATGAGACAATATTTGGAAAATATTTTGCAAATCTTAAGTATTAGATACCAATAATAGTAATTACAATTATCCCTTCCACATTGTGACTTTTCCTATCATAGTTTCAATATATCATGGGTAAGCCTATGAAATTAAATGTAAATTTGAGAAGAGTTTTGCTGAAGCCACAGACTTAAAGACCAATTAGGAACTTGGAATGCACAAAATATATGCATTGTATTGTATAATACCAGCATAATTTATATATTAATACTATAATAAGTCAGATTTCTCTGGTACAAAGTGAGGTTCAATATTTTTATGTGGATTTTTCCAGATTACAGAGGTGCCATATCCCTAATATCAGGGATGTGGAAAGTTAACTGTATTATTATTATGCTTATGTCAGTGATTTGTGGCAGTAGTGCTGGGCATGCAGTTTGTTCTCTTTAAGAGTTGTCCCCAACTGGTAGAGGCAGAGTCAGGCAGGAAGTAGAGCTGATATCTAATGGTCACTGCTCTTCCCAAGGAATTTTGGAACAAGGTTCTGAGATAATTCATTCTAGTCTGAGGAAACATAACAGCAATACATTGATCTACCTGGCACATGGTATCCTATTTCTCCCTTCTTAGGACTTTTTTTGCTTTAATAACATTGATTTGTTTGTCACCTGAATTGAAGTGGGTAAGCAATTAGTAGTAGTAAGGATGGTATGCCCTTTCTCCACAAGACTTTCATCCCTCCCCCACCCTTAATTTGATGATGAATTTTGATTTCAGAGTAAATGTAAGGCTATCTGCTTTGGGACACAAAGCCCTGGGCTAATCTTATCTGGGCTGAGGGGAACTGATGGGGGTTTTACTTGCCTGGTATATGATGTTCATTTCATTCCCTTAGCATGCCTTGATGATCCTGGTTAGCTAACCTAACAATGGACTGTTATAGACTTTTTTGTTGGGGAATGGGGATGTGATTATAAACCATTGTGGAGAGAGGAAAAAATCATTGTGGAGAGAGGAGAAAACTTTCACGTATTTGGACATACATGAAACATCCAAAATAGATGCAAAATAAATTGAAGGCTAAGGCACTAGTAGCTGAGCAAATCAGGACTTTGTACAAAAGGTCATACTTGACCTAAATAGTCTTGAAAGAAACTAGAGTTTCTAAAAGGTGGGGAGAAGGAAGAAGACAATAGGGAATCTCTGCAACATGATCAGATTGATGCATAAGAAAGATTAATCCAACAGGAGTATGAGTAGTAGAAGGTGGGACTATAAATAAAATGCACCAGAGAGTAGGAATAATGGTTTGAGCTAGAAGGGAGTACCTACCTAATACTTCTTATAGCCTGTCACTTTTGGAAAAGTAAAGAAATCAATGGATACATAGATGAAGAAGATGCGATTGGGTAAGAAGGAGAGGGCACCTCTTTTAAACAAATTCAGTAAAATCTGGGGAGATTCACATTAGTACACAGCAGAAGAGAAGAATGTTAGTGCTATCATGTGAAGGGAAACAAATGAGTCTCTATTTAGCAAGCTAAAGCCAAGTGTTGAAATGCAACAACATGACTAATCTAGGCAAAATCATTCCAAGTCATACTCGGGATTCTTCCCTGTTACTGGATAAGATAAGGCACTTGTTATTCAATCAGACTATAGTATGATGGGTGCAAACTCTTTTTAATAACAGCACATTCAAAAGGAGTAGAATTTTCTCTGGCTTCCAGGGATGCTTACAGAATTGGCATTATAATTGATGCACCATTACAATAAGCTGATTCTATAAGACACATTAGTCTCTTTTACAGTCAATTACCAGGCAAGGTTTCCAGACCCTGCTTTTTACCCTGACTATATTTTAACTTCTTTCTGGCCAGATATGAATATAGTCTAAACTTACTAAACTAAAGGACCCAGAGCAGAAACAATAGACCAGTTGAGAGCAAGGAAAAAGCGAAAAGGACAGGGTTCCTTGCTCAATAAGTTTCTGAGTTTTGAAAGAGGATTCACAGGTGAAAAGGAGAGGATGTAAAATATTAATAATGGGACCAATGAGCACATGATTTTGTCCAAATGAAGCAACAGACACTTAGAATGAAGCTACTAACAGGGACAGAAGGGGAAATGATGGCATAATCATGTTTTTTTTTTTGTATTTTCTTTGCTGAATGATATCAATATATATGTGTAAATATATGTTACACTAAGGTAATGATTTAAAAATGATTAAATTTGCATGCACACACCAGAGTGTATGCATGTAAATAACTGCTAAAATTGTGTTTTTCTTGGTTATAAGATAAGGCAAGTTGGGTTAAGGGATGGAGAGCTGTGGAAATGACTTGTATTTAAATCAGAAAGTGTGAATAGCACTTTTTTTTTGGTTTGTTTGTTTTGTTGTTGTTGTTAATAAAGAGTTGGTATGGTATACTAGATAGTGTGTTGATCTTTGGAGTTATGAATGTCTGAATTCAAGTCCCAGTGAGTGACTCATTCAATGTCTCAGTAACCTAGACAATTTTCCATGATTTTAAATTGAAGGAAAAATGCTTTTCTATATTGGTAAAGATACTCACTAATAGTTCTCTTTACTGATAAAATCACAGGTATAAAATCCCTATCACTACCCTTCTACATTCATTAAAAGACATTTTGTTCTGGTCTGGTTTTGGAGGAAGGCTAAGAATATATTATAATGATAAGGACTTTACTTTAAAAAAATCTGAGGGCCCTTCTAAAATTGCCTTCAGAACCTGAGACACAATTTCTTCCTAGAAGAGTATAAACACCTTGAGGCCATGGGCTAGTTTTTGTTTTGTTTGTTTGTTTGTTAAATAAAAAGGGAACTTTTTATTTATAATGGTTTGCAATGCTTTGCATTTATTAGACTGTGTGTTAATGCTGAAAATAATAATAGTAATTGACATTTGACATAGACATCAAAAAGTTATCAAACACTTTCCATACAACAGCTCTACAGAGAAGTCTATAGTGTAAGTTTTATTACTCCTGTTTTATGGAAACTCTGAAAATTTAAGTTATTTGCTCAGAGTTAAGTATGATTAATTAGAATAATGATTTTGTATTACTACAAAACTCCTGAAGACAATGTTAAAAGAAGACTCTCAAAAATATTTTGGGCAATGAGGAAATCATTAGGATTAATATGGAAGCTCTTAACAATGTTACTTTGAAAAAAAACCCCATGAATTTGGATGTATGTTATAGTGTTTGTTCAAAAACCATTTTATAATATATGTGGGTATGTACATATATATACATATGCATGTGTATATATTTATATATTTCTGTCTATGTGTGTTTAATTTAATATATACATACTAAGGATACTACATATACTTAAAATGGATCCATGTATTTAAATATACATTGATATTATCAAGGATTCACAGATGAAAAGGACACATATTTAAGCACATATCCATGTATTTAATATATATTGACAGTACCAAGAATTCAGTAATGAAAAGAACCTTACAAGTCATCAGAATTACTACTGACCTCCTTCCAAAATCTACTTTGGATATACTTGGTCTACCCATGAACACTTTATATTTTTCTGTTGATCATAACTGACTTTATTTGTGTGGAATGTGTTTTGTACTTGTTGTCATATAGTTCCTGACTTTGCTTGCCAGGTAGACTCCCAAATATTTTATATTATTGTCAGTTATTTTAAATGGAATTTCTCTTTGTATCTCTTGCTGCTGAGCTTTGTTGGTAATATATAAAAATGCAGATAATTTTTGTGGATTTATTTTGTATCCTTCAACTTTGGTAAAGCTGTGAATTGTTTCTAGTTTTTAGTTGATTTTCTAGAACTAAGTATACCATATCATCTGCAAAGAGTGATAATTTGGTTTCCTCATTACCTACTCTAATTCCTTTTAATCTCTTTTTCTTCTTTTATTGCCAATGCTAATATTTCTAATACAATATTGAATAGTAATGGTGATAGTGGGCAACCTTGTTTCATGCCTGGTCTTATAGGGCCTCGTTGGCCCCCATTACATATGATTCTTGCTGATGGTTTTAGATAAATGCTACAGATCATTTTAAGGAAAATTCCATTTATTCCTATACTCTTTAGTGGTTTTAATAAGAATAGGTGTTGGATTTTATCAAATGCTTTTTCTGCATCTATTGAGATAATCATATGGTTTTTGTTAGTTTGATTATTGATATAGGTAATTATGCCAATAGTTTTCCTAATGTTGAACCAGCCCTGAATCCCTGTTATATACTGCTTGGTCATAGTGTATTAGCCTGGAGATGATTTTCTGTAATCTCTTTGCTAATATTTTATTTGAGATTTTTGCATCAATATTCATTAGGGAAATTGGTCTATGACATTCTTTCTCTGTTTCTCTAATACCTGGTTTAGGTATCAGTACCATATCTGTGCCATAAAAGGAATTAGGTAGGATTCCTTCTTCCTCTATTTTTTGAATTAGTTTCATAATGTTAGAATTAATTGTTTAAATGTTTGGTAGAATTCACTTGGAAATCCATTTAGCCCTGGAGATTTTTTCTTAGGGAATTATTATCTTGTTCTATTTCTTTTTCTAAAATAGGAGTATTTAAATAATTTATTTCCTCTTCTGCTAACCTGGGCAATCTATATTTTTGTAGATATTCATTCATTTTATTTAAATTACCAAATTTATTGGCATTTAGTTGGCAAAATAACTTCTAATTATTGCTCTAATTTCCTCTTCACTGGTGGAAAGTTCTCCCTTTTCATTTTTGAGACTAACAATTTGATTTCTTCTTTCCTTTTTCTAATCAATTTAAGGAAAGGCTTATCTATTATGTTGCTTTTTTCATAAAACCAACTCAGTTTTATTTATTATTCTGTAGTTTTCTTACTTTCAATTTTATTAAGTTCCTCTTTTATTTTTATAATCTCAAATTTGGTATTTAATTGAGGGTTTTTAATTTGTTCTTTATCTAGTTGTTTTTAGTTGCAAGCCCAATTCATTGATTGTCTCTTTTTCTATTTTATGCAATTAAGCATCTAGAGTTATAAAATTTCCCCTAATAACCACTTTAGCTGTATCCCACAAATTTTGGTAGGTTCCCCCATTATTGTCATTCTCTTGGATGAAATTATTGTTTGTGTCTATGATTTGTTGTTTCACCCATTCATTCACCCATTATAATTAGATTATAGGGTTTCCAATTAATTTTTGATCTATTTTCCCTTGACTTTTTATTGCATGTAATTTTTATTACATCTTGATCTGAAAAAAATGTATTTACTATTTCTGCCTTTCTGCATTTGATTTTGAGGTCTTTATGCCCTAATACATGGTGAATTTTTGTATAGGTTCCATGAACTGCTAGAAAAAAAAGTGTACTCCTTTCTGTCTCCATTCAATTTTCTCCAAAGTTCTATCATACATAAATTTTCTAATATTGTATTTACGTCCTAAATTTCTTTTTATTTATTTTATGATTCAATTTATCTAGTTTTGAGAAAGCAAGGTTGAGATTCGCCCACTAGTATGATTTTGCTGTCTATTTCTTTTTGCAACTCTCTTAGCTTTTCCTCTAAAAATTTGGATGCTCTGCCACTTGGTGCATATATGTTTAGTATTGACATTATTTCATTATGTATTGTACCTTTTAGAAAGATATATCTTCCTTTCATATCTTTTTCTTCTTTTTTATTAAAGTTTTTATTTGCAAAACATATGCATGGGAAATTTTTCAACACTGACCCTTGCAAAACTTTCTGTTCCAAATTTTTCCCTCCTTCTTTCATATTTTTAATTAGATCTATTTTTGCTTTTGCCTGATCTGAGATCATGATCACTATCCCATCTTTTTTTTTTTACCTTCACCTGAAGCATAGTAGATTCTTCTTAAGCCTTATATCTTTACTCTAAATGTATCACTCCCCTTTAAATGTATTTCATGTAAACAACATGTTGTAGGATTCTGGCTTTTAATCCAGTCTGCTATCCACTTCTGTTTTATGGGAGAGTTCACGCCATTCACATTCATAGTTAAAATAACAAATTTTGTATTTCCAGAAATCTTATTTACCCCAAATTATGCTTTTCTCTTTCCTTTCCCATTTTTACTCCTCCCCAGTATTTTGTTTCTGACCACCATCTTCTCATTTAAAGGCCCTCCCCTTTTTTATATATTTTCCCTACTTCTGTTTTCATTTCTACTATCCTCCTTTTCCTTTCACCTTTCCTCTCCCACTTCCCTATAAGTTGAGACAAATTTCTCTATAAAACCAAATTTTCAAATATTCTCTCTTTGAGTCAAATTTGATGAGAGAAAGATTCACAAAATGTTCACCCCCCTCTCTTCTTTCCCTCAATTATAACAGGTCTTCTTTGCCTCTTCATAAGATATAATTTCCCTCATTTTACCTCAATTTTCCCCTTTTCCAGTATAATTCATTCTCCACCTTTAGTTTGTTTTTTCTATTATGGCAGTAAAATTAAATTATACTTGCCTTCTCTATGTATACCCATAACAGAGATATAGTTCTCAAGAGTTTTTTGTTTGTTTGTTTGTTTTGCTTTTTACCTTTTTATGCTTCTCTTGAGTTCTATATTGGAGGTCAAATTTTTTGTTCAAATCTGCTTTTGTCATCAGAAATAAATGAAATTCACCTGTATCATTGAAGGTCCATCTTCTTCCCTGAAAGAAAATGGTCAATTTAGCTGGATAGTTTATTCTTGGCTGCATTCCAAGTTCCTTTGTCTTTAGTAATATCAGATTCCAAGCCCTTTATCCTTTAAGGTGGAAGTTGCTAGGTCCTGAGAAATCCTGATTGTGACTCTTTGATTTTTGAATTGCTTCTTTCTGACTGTTTGCAATATTTTTTCCTTGGTCCAGTGTTCTGAAATTTTGTTATGATATCCCTTGAAGTTTTCATTTTGGGGTCTCTTCTAGGAGATGATTGGTGAATTCTTTCAATGGCCATTTTATCTTGTAATCCTGGGTCATCAGGACAGTTTTCTTTAATGATTTCCTGAAAGATAATTCCTAGGCTCTTTTTTCCATCATGGTTTTCCAGAAGTTCAATAATCCTTAGATCGTCTCTCCTAGATCTATTTTCCAGGTTGGTTGTTTATCCAAGTAGATTTCTTTTCGATTTTTTTGGTTTTCTTTGATTTCTTTCTGATATTTCATTGAGTCATTCATTTTAATTTGTTCAGTTCTGATTTTTAGTGAATTATTTTCTTCAGTTACCTTTTTTTAGTTCTTTTTGTATTTGGTCAATTCAGTTTTTAAATGAGTTGTTTTGTGTTCCATTGTTTTTTTTTTTTTCCATTTCACAAATTCTGTTTTTCAAGTAGTTTTCTTTTTCCATTTTATCAAATGTATTTTATAAGGAGTTTTCTTCGGATGATTTCTTTTTCCTTTTCAAACCCTCTTGCAAAGTTCTCATTTCCTTTCCCCATTTTTTTCTAACTCTCTTTTAAGATCTTTTGTGAATTCTTCCAAGAGATCCTTGTGATATTGGGAGCAATTCACATCACCCTTTGTGGCTTCATTTGGAGATTATCTCCTTTTAGTGTCCTCAGGGTTTGAAATCTGTTCTCTTTCTCTGTAAAAAGCTTCAATGATCACAGTTCTTTTTGCTTTTCTGATCATTTTTTAAAAGGTTGAGATCTGCTTTCAGGGTACAGAAAAGATTGTCCAAGCTTCCTCTACCCACGACAATGGCTGTGCTGGATCAGTGCTGCCTAACTTCTTGTGCTGAGTGGGGTGGCTAAGTCCCTAGATATTCTGGGGCTTAGGGGCTCACTATTTGTCTTTTGTATTAATTTTGTATATTTTGCAGTGAATCTGTGGATCTACTGGCTTGCAACTAGGACAGAGTAGCCAACTCTGCTGTAGATTCCTTCTGGTAGATTCCCTGGTACCTGGAGCCCACACTGCCCTGGATAGACCTCTGTACTACCTGTGCTCAGGGGCCTGCACTCAGCTGCCTGTGCTTATCCTGCTTCTGTCTATGCCCAATTGAAACAGACCTTTTCTGAAGATATTCCAAAATATATTTTGCCTGAAATTTGTTGCCCTCCAATATTTGTGGGTTCTGTTACTCCAAAACCAGTTTGCTGTTAATTTAAGGGGTATAGGGAGAGCTCAGAAAAAGACATGTCTTTTCCACCATCTTAGCTCCATCCCAGAATATATGTTTCTTATAGACGTGTATATAATTTCCACTTTTAGAAGGTACCTCCCTAAGGGCAGTGCACATTCCACATTTATCTTTGTGCTTCCAGCACTTAATCATACTACCTGGCACATAGTAGACACATAAAGAATGTTTATTGTTTGGTTAATAGTCAAAGTCTCATATTTTACAATTTTGGGTGGGAAAATGACATATAGAGAGCTAAAATTAAACCAAAGTAGTAAATGAAAGAGCAATATTCAAACTCAGGTTTTCTCACGCCAGTGACCTTAACATTGCCCCAAGAAGCTTCCATGTGGAGGTTGGGGAATCTGAATCAGTAGATAGTCATTTGTAGAAAGTTAGCTTGGTTGAGTGTGCTTTTTAAAGGGGACCTTTGCCACCCTTTTTATTTTTGCAACTGTTACAGGAAATTAGAGATAACAATCACATTAAATGCTGCCTCAACAAGTAAGTTACATTAGTTAATTTCTCCATCCTATAAAATTGCCTGGTTTAATATTTTAGAAAGGATAAAAATATTTATACTTATGCCAAATTAATTAATTTTCTCATTTAGTATAAATTGAACTGAATCTTTAAAAAAAAATTCAACCATTCACTATTTTTAGAGGACATTAATAATGGCCTATAGCTTTTCCATAAGTAATCCCATTTTATAACAATGGGAGAGAATCTTCTCCCAAACACAATGTTTTAACAGAAAGAATTTGACCTGAGATACTCATACAATTTTTCAAGTACAATCTTTATTTTTTAATATTAAGTAGGAGCATAGAGAGGCTCACTAAATTCCCTTAGAGAAGAAATTCAAATTTTTCTAGTCTATGTTTTGCCAAACACCACTATAATCGCTTCCTACACTTTCCGTTAGGCTTTCTACACCTCCTTCCTCTCACTCCCATATACTTCAGAGATCTCTTCCATTAAAAAAGATTTCAAGACAAGGAAACATCAATGTATTTAGTGAACTTTCAGAGAAGTAAATGGTCTTTGAACAAATATCCTGCACAAACCTTATCTTGTGATTGACTGCCTAAAATGTATAACAGTAAAGAGCTGAGGAATAGAAAAAAAGCTAAGAAATTTCATGATTTTGCCACTACTTGCCAAGACTTCCAACTTTTTTCTAATATTTCTAATATTTCATTTTATAAAATAGAATTTTAAAAATATCCAGTAAAAAATATTCATTAAACATCAATTTTATTTCATACTAAACAGTTAATAGCATGCCCAAGAAACTGTGAAGCAATTCGAAAATTTTAATCTGAAATAGCTTTTGTTTTTTAGCTCAGTGTAGCATCTTTTGCTGGTTTACTCCCTAACACCCTTTAAAAGAATAATATTTTATAGCAAAATTATACCACCTCTTAGTGTTTTCCTGCATTCAAACAGCAGCCTCTGTTGTCAGGAGATAATTATTTAAGGAGAACATCCTTTGTTTCCAGGGCAGACAAAAAAAAAATGTGGATTAAAGGAGAATCAAGATCAAAGACAGAGCTTAGAAGACAGCTCCTAAGGCATCTAGTCTAGTCCTCTGATTTTGTAGTTAATGGAACTGATGCCAAGAGAAGAAAAAGGACTTGTTCAATATCACATAGGTAATAACTAGTTAGAGCTGAGATGCAAACCCACAAACTCTGGCTCCTATTCCATGATAACACAAAATCTTCTACCCTTCTACAGAATCAGGGGAAAAGGAGAGATAGTCACTAGTTACTCATGTTATTTTGCCTAACTTCTTTTCAATGTCTGCCTTCCTTAACTTTTTTATGCTCTGAGACACTATCACCACTTATAAAATAGTAATTCATTTCATTTATAAAGCTTCTGCCCCATTCTAAACACAGTATTTAGATTCAAATAAGCAAAAACAAAAATAATACAGTCCCTGCCCTCAGGAATTTTATAGTCTATCAGGGAGACAATAGTAATAAATGTGAAGTAATTTCAGGGGAGCATTAACAACCTGAAGGAATGAGAAAAGACTTGTTGGATGTGGTACCTGAATTGAACTTGCAATGAAGTGCTTTAGGACACACACACACACACACACACACACACACACACACACACACACACACACACTCAAACATATACATATATAATCTATTATATCTTAGAAGAAATAGGGAGTCACTGATGCTTAGTACAGGATATTTAGTACAGAGAGGACAGTGGATTACAGAGAGGAGAGGCTTATTTCGGAGAGTCCAGTTTAGAGGCTCTCACAGTAGTCTAAGTAAATGGAAGGGAGAACTTGGACTAGGTTCATTGTACTGTAAGTGAAGATAAAAAAGATTAGATGGAAGAAATGTTGAGAAACTAAAACTGACAGGATTTAGATAAAAGGAAATGAAAGAGAATGCACAGTTAAGTCAGGTAACTTGACTTCCAGGTTGTAAATCTTGATGACTGGAAGAATTGTGGTCCTCTTCAAAGAAGTAGTTAAGTTAGGAGGATTCATGAGTTTAAACAAAAATGAGCTCTTTGAGGAATTTATTGAGTCTCAGTTGTCTATGCATCATCTATGTGACAGTTGATCTTATAAGAGTTGATAGCAAAAGAATGAAAAGAGTAAACATAGATTTGAGCATCATCTAAATAGAATACAAGCTCCTTGAGGTTAGAGGCTGTTTTAATTTTCTCTTTGCATCCTCAGTGCCTACAATAGTGCCTCCTTAGTAGTAAACAAATGCTTATTGATTGGTTAACTAATGGGAATATGAAATCAGTGAGAGAGAATAGGAGTGGAAAACAGGACTTCAGTTAAGAGTGGGTATATGGTTAATGATCACACAGATAAGATAGAAACCTGGTGGCAGGAGGATGATAAGGAGAAGGCAATGGCATGAAAATACAGGGAAAATGGAGACAGGAGATGATGAACCATGCTAAATCTTGCAGAAGAGACAGAAAGGATAAAGAATTAAAAGGCCATTGGGTTTATCAATTAAGATATTGTTAGTGACCCGTTCTCTCCTTATGGATTGTGTGTGTGTGTGTGTGTGTGTGTGTGTGTGTGTGTATGGAGAATAAAACAATACAATGTGTTTTGGAAAGCAGAATGGGATATGCAAATGTAAAATAGTATGTAATTTTTTTAATTCTCTTAGCATATTTTCTGGCTGCTAACTGCGAAGGGGTTTTGTAAAGTCCTCCAAACCCCAAGCTTCCAAGCATGGGCACAGGGTAATCAGCATAGGAAAGTGATATGAAGGAATCCCAGAAGCAGCATCATCAAACTTAAGGCTGAGAGTGATTTTAGATTAAATGAAGAAACTAAAAAATAAATGATAAAACTAGCTATCATATGCACCTACATCTTCTGATTCCAGCTCTAGCTTTAAGACTTGTATAATAGCTGCTCATTTCTGGTTACCTTTGCAGCTACCATCTCTCAGATCCAGGTATCCTTGCAATGCTATTCCCTGTAGCTTCTACAACATTAAAACATCTCTGCCAGCTGATCTTGGTCCTGGAATATGTAAAAGTTCTGTAAAATATGTAAAATTTTGTGAGGTATTTTTCAAATAAATGATATTTCATGCACTCAAAGCTAGGTTTCAAGAAAAAAAGTACTTTTATTCTGTATTATCAGAATAATATTTAATTAATCAAAAATTCAATTTCTTCATGATTTTTATGCAATTTTGCTGTAACAGTTTTATGATTCAACTTGCTTGTGAATCAAGTAAAATAAGAATTTCTGATGTCTGTTTTATGTGCGAATGAGATGTGATTAATTTATTACAATAATATAAAATATTTCTCTAATATAAATAACTGCATAAAATTATTTATTTAAATTATTTTTGCCTTAAAGTAATTTATATGAAGTCAAACTTTTTTTAATAAGGGAAATTTATTGTCAATGAAAATCTAATGAATCTGCTTCAATTTCACATTAACTGGAGTAATTTCTCTGATCTTTCACCTTTGTCAGCCTTAAAACTTATTACATGACAAATAATAATACAATTGAAAGCCTGAATCTAACATAATTATACTTAATTTCAGTTCTATGTGTATCTTTCAGGAAGCAGTTCAATAAAAATGTGTAGCACCTTAAATTCATCCATAAAGCTAAATTTTTTGGCACATAAACTACTAGATTTTTGTATAAAAAATTTGGAACTTTGATTCATGAAAACACAGGAACACAAATAAGCATAAAACCTTGTAGAACACTTAGCAAATTATGACTGTCATGACAGAAATAAGGAAACTCTTCTCTGTTACCATTCCCCACAATAAAAAAAAGATAACTTCCAAATAAGAAAAAAAAACATTTAAAAAGAACATTTTGCCTTGTTACTGACAAGGACTTTAAAGACACAATTTGCTAAATCTTGGATGACATAAACTGGAAACTCCTTAAGAGCAGTGAGTAGGATATTTTTTAAAGGTTTTTTTTTTTTGGGGGGGGGGGCTTTGTATTATTGTTATATTCTCCTGAATTCAGAATAGTATGTTTCACATTTAGGTGGCAGACAGATCTATAATTTCACTAGTTGTGTAAAAATCCCCCAAAACCAAGGAAATCAAAGATCCATTGAAAAGACTAAAGACAAAAGATCATGAAATTTTGAATGGGGAACTTTCCTTTTTCATTTACTAAATGACTATTTTATTCTATTGTATTGTACTTGGTTAGATTGGAGTGGAATGGATCAAATTTAATTGAATATGCTATACTATCTTGGTGAGATTTGAAACATGACCCAGGAAATGTGCCTTCATATATTTCACAATGTCCCTTGAGATATAAAATTTTTGTCATAACTATTGAGCATGGCTAGCCTGTCTTCTCATTAGCAAAGAGAGAAAATGTTGAAAACCTTAACTTCTTCCCAGAAACACTTTAAGTTGACTATAAGAATTGAAGTATGAGCATAAAGTGTCCATAAGTGTTGAAACAAGGGGGTAAAGTAAGGAATTTTAACTCTTTGGAAATAAGCTTTACAAATGAATGACTATGGTCTTCATTCTACAATTATGCTCATTGTTAATGTTAAATGAATTCACAGGGACAAAAGCAATAAGGAATTCCTATCATAGTAGTAACTATTTTTTAATCTTGTGGCAAAAATAATTTATGTGTGTTTTGTTTCACCTGTGATTCACATGTTATTTTAAGTTTCTGAAGGGGAATTTTATTACAAAATATTCTGCATTTTAAATACTATTTAATTATAGTTTGGTTCCTTAGGGATTATATCACCATGTGATTTAATTTGGTATATACCCTAAGGGGGAGCATATTTCAATTATGGAATATTTCCTCCAGAAACAATAATGGTTCAATGATTTATTGCAGTAACCTATTATAAGATGCTTTCTACAACAGGAATCTGAAATGCAAGTGGGTTTAAACCATAGAGCATGGGCAGCACTAAGCTGCATGTGAGCTGAGCCCATGGGCCTTAGCGTACACTCACCAAATCATATTTATACACTTTCATCCTTTGCATAATACTTCAATTATTATATCTTGGGAAAAAAGAACTTGGAGAGCTGAGAGCTAGGAAACGTTTACATTATTATCTCTTCAAAAAGTTCATTTTGGGACAAGTATCATTTGGATAGGGATTAACTTAATCAGAGATTTTGAATCTCCTTTACTTTAATTTTTAATCTCTTAAAAAAAAAGTCTGAATCTTAAAAAGGCCTAAACCTGGAGTCACAAAGCACTGCTTCAAAAAAGGAAGAAAAAAAAAAGAAAGAAAAAGGAAAAGTTTTTAAAGCAACCACCAGCTGTAAGAGAGATAGTACAGGCAGCAGATTTGTGACAGAGCGGAGCATGAAACCCATCAGCTGATGAGTGAAAATCCCTGGTTTCTAATTAATCGAGGTACACAGGCCAAGGGATGAAGAGGATCAGGGAAATGAAATCAGGAAAAAGATACCATCAGTCATTTCTGCGGCCCATTGTCATACTTCAGAATCTGCTGTAATGAATCACTCAGGCATTCCACAGATACATTCAAATGGTGAAGAAAATTCATTGTCCAGTGAAGAGTGTTTGATAAAAATCTTTCTTTTCCCCCCCTCTTTGTCAGAAGCCTATGATCAGAAAAGGAAATCCAGACAGCACAACAGGTGTGCTTTTTGCAAGCCTGGGGAAATCTGCAAATGAACCCAAGTACTAAAGATTTTTTTTGTGTTAAATTTTTTCTAAAATATGCATTTGTATATGTGTATATATTTGTGTGTGTGTTTGTGTGTGTGTGTGTGATGGAAAGGATAGAGAGGAAAAAAGAATCTTCTCACAGAAAGCAGTTCTAAAAAGTGGAATATTTGAGGGAAAAAAGGAGTATGTGTTCTTGCAATTGGTGACCCATGTTACCATAATATCTTCTTAAATGGGATGAATGGGAAATAATGTTAGAGAAAAGTGATGATATTCAATCCAAAGAGAGGGGAGAGAGGGAGAGAGAGAGAAATAAAAAGAGAGGGGAGAGAAGGAGAGAGAGAGAAAGAAACAGAGAAAGGAGAGAGACATTTCCTTTGAAGAACAATTTATCCAATGTAAAGCAGAATTATACTGTACATCCTGTCCTTGTTCCGAAAAGAAAAGCCATCAGCCTCAAAGACAGGTAGCCTCATGCCCAGGGTTCCTGGTATTTCCTGAAGAAAAGGCTGCCTTTAATGTCAGTGAGACTAACCCATGATGAATGCACATTTCAGCCTGAAGGTTTTGTTCAAAGATTCCCTAATTCAGGCCTGAATTCCTCCTGGGTTATAGATCGCCTTTGTGGTGTGTGTGTGTGTGTGTGTGTGTGTGTGTGTGTGTGTGTGTGTATGTGTGTGTTTCTTAAATGGGAAAAACATATACTTAATGGCTGCTAAGATCCAGGAACTGCCTGTTTCAACTCTGCAACAACTTTTTGACCCCAAACAATTCCTCCAGGCATAACTATATGCCATTAAGTGACATCAAGAGATAATTGTTTTCAAATAATCAGGTGCTGTACAGAGACATATAAGAATGGCTGATTCATTTTAAATTTAATTACGATAATATAGGGTTTCGTTGTCTATAATATCAATCACTAAGACACTTTATAGTTGATAATATTAAAATTGCAACAATAATGAGAATTCTACTTCATGATGAAAATAATTTTAATCATGGGTAAGATTACAAATCCATTTACAGTTATGGTAATAGAGAATTCTATTATCTACCCTCTCTTGTGAAAGATGTTAAGACATGTTTTGAGGAGGTATAAGATATTATAAAAGTATGCTGCCTCACTAAAGTTTTGAGTGGTGGGTCAGAAAGGTAGGATAAACCAGATAAAACATCTGAAAGGTTAAAATTGGGGGCCAGAGAAGGTGCTAACCTTGCTTGGATGACTCAATCACTATTCATCTGGTTACAAATTAACCAATCAACAAGGTTTTATTAATTGCCTACTATGTGCCAGTCCATTTATTTTTCAGCCTTCTATTTTATATAAGGACCACCTTGGCTATGGGTGCTGAATTTGTTTTGTTTTGATTATAAACTCAATCAGAAAATAGTGTCCTGAGATAAAAAGGAATCCAACAGATTCGTAATCAAAAACCAGCTCAAAGCTTTTTATGGGACAATTAGAAGGCTCTGGTGTACTGTTAAGGGCATAGGAGTTTTTTTTTATCTTAAAATTTAAATAGACATTTTTGTAGTTTTTTTTCAATATGCATCCTATACAGAAGCTGTTCAGGAGGTTTTGGTTTCTGAGAATTTTAATTTAAAATGTATTAAAAGTATTGAATTGAAAACATTTGCTCTGTTGGCATGAACATTTTTAAACAGCCAAAACTTTGAGCACTAAATAATTTTTAATTAGGTTCAGCTCCAGTGACACCTTCTATTCTATTAGCAGAAATAACAGATTTTGTAGGATTTCTTCTGATAATCTTTAAAAGATGAACAAATATGTATTATGTATTCATTTTATTAATATTATTGTTATTGTTATTGATAATAACATTAGCTAACAGTTACACAGTACTTCAAGATTTGCAATTAGCTCTATATGTGTTATCCTAATTTCAATATAGAATCTTTTAACACAGGAAATAAAAAAGGTTGAAAATAAAAAAGGTTTATCAAATATTAGCTGCTGACTAGTGTTCAATATAGTAGTACATTTAGGAAGCTAAAAGATGGAGGCAGAATGACTTACTTGTCTGAGGTCACACAGTGAGACAGGATAGGAGTCCAGTGGGAAATGATGTCCAGATTGTGCCATTGCTTAAATCTACTAGTTGGATGGAGCTATGATCCCCTATCTCTCATACATTGTGTCCTGGATAGTAGGAATGCTTTCTCTTTATGCATTATGTTCATGGATTGATACAGGAACACATACACAGACTGTTTTCTGGATCTTCTATTTACATATTTTATTCAGGTGAAAATACCAAAATATTACTTAATCAAAAGAAAAAAAACATTTTTTCTACTAGTCAATCATTTTCTTTTATTTTTGTCCCATTTTTTCTCTTCCTACTGTCAATATTTACATTCTAAAGAACATTTTCCCTCTTTTGCATTTCATTTTTCTTTTTCAAAACAATGATTTTCCATTCCAACATAGCTAATATCACAAAAGACCCCCAACCAAACATACACACACAAGCATACATAAATATATATATATATGTGTGTGTGTGTGTGTGTATATATATATATACATATGCATATTCTCTATATAGACCTATAGGTATATAACCTATAAGTAAATGTTCATGTTTGGATATTTACTAATATAATATGATATAATATTATAAAATATTAGAATGTATATCTCTATAAATACCTATCTATACGTAGATATGTGTATGTGAAACAAAAACAATTATTGAAGAAAAATCTATCAATAACTATCAGTATCATTTAGAGCATTTTTACAAATGTGCAAACTGCGCCCCACACTGGTTCTCTGACTTGGTGGAACTCTATGAATAAATTACATTTCCAGAGACTGCCAGCTTTATAATTTCAGCTTACTACATTTTGGAACATTTCTCCATCTCACGTTGCATAATTTTTGTCTTTGGTTTCATTTTCACCTTTTTATCTCTATTGCTGACTGGCAAATTTAACAAGGAAGAAAAAATACTTGTGTGCCCAGGGCCTCCCATGGCTTATACAGAGATTTGGTAACATTATTTAGGTGGTGATTGAAGCAAGCAAAACTGCATTGATTTAGTTCAGCTCAGAAAGTGTCATCAGTTCATGTTGTATTTGCATCCTAATTTGCTGAACTGGAAAATAACACCTCTACTACACATAAAAATAGGGCATCCAATTTGATTTTTTAAAACAACAAACTAACTTTACTATAGACCCTTTGGAGATGACTGAAATTAAAAATTCACATTTTAGGAACTCATTTTAATATCATCGAGAAAAGTTAGAATTTTTTTTTATGTAGGCCAAACTTTGAAATTGAGTTGAGGTTTTGCGAATCTAAAAAAAGGGAAATTTTCAATAAATGGAATGCTTTCTGGAGGAGTTAAAGATGTCGATCCATGCAAACATCAATGATTTGTGATTTTGCCAATGTAAGAATAGCTATGATGAAACGCATGGTCAATTGAAAAGAGTCTCTGAAAAGTTTCATCAGAATGACATTGACTAGATAGCTCACAGGTGATCATCCACAGAGCCCAGCTTCAGATTTGCTCCTTCTAATATTTATCATAGATGTGTTTGCGTGAATCACGATAAGATGGAGGTTTGGGACTTAAGGATATTGAAATTGGATGTCCCCTGAGATGTCCATCTGATTTGGACTGTGTTCAGAAGAGAATAGCCTTGTAGAGTCCAAAAGAGAGAAGGAGGGCAAAAGGAAGGGAAAGTCCAAATGGACAGCTTGTGTTCCCAGCTCTAATATCCCAGTGCAATTATTTTGTGGACATCCACTCCTTGCCTGCACAGGAGATAGGGCTATAAGTGTATGTTATTTTTTAATTACAAGGGGGTAGAAAAAATCCTGATGATGGGCTGGAAGGTGCCATTGCATTGTTATTTTTTTCTCTCCCTTCGTTTGCTGATTATGTGAGCTGGGCTCCTTTGCTAGCCGATGATAAGCAGAATTTCCATGTTCTCTGCATAATTAATCCATCTCTGCCTCTCTTCATGCCAACTCGCCCGTTATCGCCGGCACATGCCTGAATTGCAAAAGAATCCGCTCTTCAATTGGAACTTATTGATATTCTAAGAAAAAAAAAGAGAGAGGGGGGAAAAAAACCGAAAATCCTTAAGTTTAAGCCGCAGATTTTTAAATGGATTAATTTCGCTGCAATCGCAGCCATCTAAGGCGGGAAGGCAGGGAGAGCAAATTGAAAGCATCTCCATGTTTGCAGAATTGGGTCCAGAACGCTGAAATGTACTGGCACTGCTCTCTTTTAAAGTCAGAAAATTACCATTCATTTACATCACATGAAATACTTTTTTATGCTAGAAATATTCAAGAGACGTTCTTTAAATGCCTGCTAATGCTTGATAACATTTCTAACTTTCAACATTTTGCTAGACTTTGATATGACATGATAGGAATGCCTGCCAGTAAAGAATATTATATGTACTAGTCATCTTTCCTTATCTCATATTAGATTCTATCATCTTTTTCTTAACTATCCCAAAGTAGTCTTTAAACAAGGTACTCTGTGTCATTGGCACTGATTTTATATATTGATGGAGGTCTTAACTAGTTATTCGATTTTTGGATGCTAACTACACTTGAGATTTTTTTTCCTTAAAATTTCAAGAGACTTTAATAGTAATTATGATGATTATGATGATGATTTTTTTTAAATTAATGGTTGTTTCCCCTAGATTCTTCTGTGTTGAAATCAACCCTGATTTCCAGAGCCCGCTTGTCTTTTGTTTTTTCTTAAATATTCATCAATTTGAAATCCTTTTCATTTTAACTTGTAGTTAGTTCTGTTATTTTTGGGAAACTTCATTTTGCTTAGAAAAAGTCCAGCTGCTGGGTCAAGTCCATAGAAAGTGTTCTTCCAAAAGAAGACATAGAAAAATGGCATCTGTTTTTATTTTTGAGGTTCCAGAACAAAACAAATATTCCCCCATATTTGACTCTTAGAAATAGCCCCATCTTTCTTCTCTGACCTCTGAAGCATGCAACATCATTCAGGAGGACCGACAGGCTTAATGATGCTTCAGTTCAGTATGAGCAAGGTTTTCTGCATCCAGATGCTAGTTTCAAAACCCAAAATGTATTCTGGTTTGTAAGGCAAGGAGCTTGGTTCCTCTGACATAGGAGTAAAAGTTGCTTCCACTGGAAAAAAAAAAGCAAATGGAAATTTTACTATTCTAAAATATTTGTCATGATTAAATGGATTTAGGCCACTATAAATGCAGAAAAAAGAAATGGGTAAAGGAGAGAGATGTCATCGAGGGGAGAACCAACTTAGTTGGCAGTACTTCTCATGGTAACAAAATGAAACTGTGATCACTGATATTCTTTGGAGACATCTGCTTCAGTTATAAAACAGTGATCATCAAAACTGACAGGCCATCACGACATAAAATACTGGCATTAGGAAACAAAAATCTGCACAGCTTGAAGGATTCAAATATTGACTTTCTCTTCTGTCTTTCCAGGCAATAAACATTCCTGAAATGTAAGAATGACTCAGGAAGTATGGAAGGAATTTAGGAGTAAAGGAACATCTTAGAGGAATTTTAGCATAATAATCAAGTGTAAAGAACATTGTTATACACAAGTATAGTTAAATGATACTGAAAACATACTTTGCTCTATGAAATATGTGTTATGTATATCTTATGTAATTCTTAGGCTACTTTCATACTTGGATAAAGGGAAAAACATGTTTGTTGTACATTAGGTAATTTTGTATAGTCAGCTAAACATTTTAAAGCAATTTTTAAAAAATGAAATGAAAAATGACCCTTCCTAAAATAGATATAGCAAAAACATTTCAACCATAAATAACAATTTCCCTGACCTTGTATTCTCAACTCTTTCATTTAAGGGTTTGAATTAAAAGCCCTCTAGAATTTTAGATACCTAGAAAATAAAAGGTGTGAGGGGGAATAAAACCTATTACAGTTAATCTATTTTGAAGACATGAAAACAGAAGTTGAGTTGTTTTAAAACTCAAATGTAACCTGTCCTATTAATTCCAGTTCATAGTCTATATCTCTAAATAAAAAATATAAACCAGTAATTGAATGAATACATTTTAAGGTTATCTTTATGAAATTATGTATGGCTTTCCTATACTATCTTAATCAAATAAGTTCAATTGGGATAAATGGTGGTATGTTAGCATATATTAATAGTTTTCTCTTATAGGAATCAAGTTATATGATATTAAATATAAATATTTAAATTATTTAAACTACAAGATTACTAATCATTACTATATAATGAGACCAGAAAAAGAGAAGCCATATGAATGACTTAGCCATGGAAAGCCATCAGATGACAGGCTAAACCAAAAGACAGTGATTCAATATGAAATAGTGATTTTGAATACAGTATGAACTAGGTTTTTCACAGAAACACCAAGACGCCGTGACATGGATTCATAAGTGATGAACTGACTGGCAAGAGAAACAATTTAGCTTTATTTTTTTTTCTTCAAAATTTAGGGATGTATTGAAAAGTGAGGAAGGCAGTTGCATCTGGTTCTATGGTTGTCAAAAATCACTAAACAGTTTTTGACATTAGGGATATGAGTGACAGTCCCTTATTTGAATTGCATTATGATGGATGAATCCTTCGTCAGTTTTTCTTCCCCTACTCTCTTCAGTGTCACTGGGAGGAATTAGTCCATTTTGTCCATAAGTGGATTTTTTACTGGTCAGAGCTGAAGTCTGAGTCTCTTTTTATGTCATTAACATTTATATAAATCAATTGAGTTTTCTTTCAAAAAGCAAAAGCGTGCTCTCTCTCTCTCTCTCTCTCTCTCTCTCTCTCTCTCTCTCTCTCTC
>JAJPUD010003802.1:177393-191902 GCA_023553655.1 Myrmecobius fasciatus
CACACACACACACACACACACACACACACACACACACATATATATATATATATATGTTTCTATCTATATATTTATTCATTCAGAACATGATATTCTCAGGGATAGTCCACTCCCACTATGTATGATCTTGGATTTCATTTTTCTCACCTGTAAAATGAAAGGGTTAGACTAGATAAACTATAAGTTACACGGTAGTTGAATGTAGTCTTATGCTCTTCTTTATTATCTGCCTTGGTTCACTCTTCAAGCTGTTTACCCTGAGAAAACTCAAAGCTTATAGCCTTTTCATATATTTTTTGTCTGCATTTGTGCCAGCTAGGTTTTGTGATAATATTTAAGGTCCATTTTTAGTACAACTATAAAAATTCTCTTTGAGCTCAATACACACACTTTGTATACCATGCCATCAGTCATACTTTCTTTTCTTCTAATCCCTCACAAATAATTACCCAGCATCATTGAAACTGAGATGAGTCAACCAATCTACCAATATCTAATGTATGCCTACTGTGTGCTTAATACTGCATTTGGGATGAGATTGCTGTTTTGTGGATTGTACAAATTCCTTGTTACATATTCTTTTTCTAAGAAGAGTTACTAATTCCAAGTATAATTAAATCAATTAATTCTATTAGCATATAGCTTTCTTCTTGTAGTGAATATAGATCCAATTTATTTGCAGATAACTAAATGGATTTTCCAAATTGGTGGATATAATCAATAAACACCTTACCTCAAATTCTTATGAAAAAAGAATTAAAGCATTTTATTTCCCTAAATGTTTTACAAATTTGGGTTCAAAGCAATGAATTTAAAATTTTGATGGGGAAAATATGTTAGCAAAATGTGTAAAAGAGACTCTCTAAAACCACATAGTATATTTCAAAGCAGACAGGATTGTAAAATAATCATCTACACTTTCCTTTAAAATTTTTATAGAACCTAGCCCTCCTTATATACCTTAACTCACTGTTTCCCAGCCTATTAATACTGGACATTTTTCTTATAATGATCCAGTTGCTACTCTATCTTCTATTGTCCTATGATTAGCAGAAATACAATGCAGGGAGGTGAAAGAGTAATATCTAATGAAGATGAATACATAGATTGGAGCCAAGACAAGAAGAGTTCTAAAAGCTAAGCAAGTTTATATTTCATTCTACAGGCAATAGTAAACAGGGAAGTTGATTGACTAGGCCAATATCAAGTTCAGAACCACACATTTTTGTTAACATAATTTTGTTAATAGTTTGTAGAATAGACTGGAATGGTGACACATTTGATAGAAAGGAAGAATCAATGACTACATGGATCTAACATTGTGCTTAGTAAGTAGATAACTATTTTTTTCATATTCATCACCATTTCTTCTCTCATGTAACTACTACAGGAAGTAAACATAATCTTGAATGAAAAATGAGATTCTATGAGGCAAAGGTGAAGAGAGAGTGCATTGTTGGGCCTAGGAATGACCTTCCTTGAGAGTGGAGATGGAGTGCATTGAGACAGGAACAGAAAGAAGGCCAGATGGCTAGACTTCAGAGTGCAAGAGGAAGAGGACTATCTGATGAGGTTAAAAAGATAGTTTGGAAGCAGGGAGTGAATGGCTTTCAAAGCCAACATGAGAGGTTTATACGGTATTCTAGAGGCAATAGTTGACCACTGGAATTTATTGAGCAAGGGAGTGACTTGGTCAGATCTGCACTTAAAATAAATTTGGCAAAGATCACCCTTCTTTTAGTGAATCCTTTGTGGTGAATCCTTACAGCACTTTTTTGTTTATTAAAAGTTTAAATAGCAATATATTAAATCAGTAGCAAACATTTTGCTCATTTACCAAACTACTCCTTGCCAATATCCAGGGAATGAAAAGCATGACTCTACTCATTTATACTCCCAAGACCCAAGTATCATATGATTGGATTATAAAAAAGAATATATGAGTACATTGGTCTCTGTTCGCAGTACTGGTTTATCAATCCAGTAATGCGATTTAGGTAATAGTTATATAGTGTTAATTGACTTGACATTGAAAGAACACTGAATGAACATATATCAATATGTATTTATTAAGAGCTTTCTTTGTTCCAGGGACTATGACAAGCACTACCAGACAAAGACAAAAACAGAGTCTCTGCTTTTGAGCAACTAGCAATTGAAGAAAGGACACAAAATGCAAAAAAAACAGATACAAACAAAAAGATGGAGCATTAATGGGAAACAATCACAAAGATAAAAGGGCTTGTGTGAGTACTACAGAAAGAATTTTTGTAGAAGTTGAGATTAGAGTTGACCCCTGAAGAAAGTTAGGAGGTAGAGGTGAGTATGGGGAGGATCTCAGAAATGGAGCAACAAACAATAAAAAAAAGGCATGGTCAGAAGATGAACTGTCATGTTTGAGAAACAGGATGAATAATAATGTAACTTGTTTGAAGACTATAGAAGAGATTAAAGTATAGAAAAAGTGAAAGACTAGGAAGGGAATGGCTTTAAAAACCAAATTTATTTGATATTTGATCCTGGAGGTAATAGGGAGTCATTGGAATTAATTGACCTGGTCAGCCTGAGCTTTATCCCAATTCTCCCTGCTGTCTTGAAAAAGTTCAAGCTTTCTCATTGGCCACACCCCAGTAAATAGTCTCTGCAGATGGGCTAAACCAGGTTTAGAGTGACCAATGGGTCTCATACCCATCTGTGAGTGAGGTGGGTATTTACTACAACAATGTGAAGACTTCTGTTGGAATAGAGAGATGAGAACAATTTGTTGCAATGGCCATTGAAGGTGACTGAAATAAGCACTGTGAAACACTTAGAAATTAGTAAGATTGAAAATGCCAAGTGATTCAATTTTATTGGTGATGGCAAAGGAATCAAGACATCACCCCCCAATGACATTGGTCCTTTTCAAAAAAGGAAGTACAAACAATGGTATACAAAAAAGGTAACATTTTTGGGAGGAATGCACTAACTTCTTGAAATGGGATAAGTAAAGTTCATATAGAACGGTGATATCAAACTCAAATAGAAAATGCTTCCATTAAAGTATATACAAGTATCCCTGTGGGTGCATATTTACTTTAAAAAGCTATATAAGTACACTATATTCTAGTGTATTTTATTTATCTTGTTTAATATTTCTTAATTACATTTTAATCTGGTTCAAGTTGAGTCACTAATATTATGGTAATGGTCTGGGGGCTACTTATTTGACACCTCTGGTGTTGAAAATAAGCCCACCACAAATCATAAATCTTTGAAACCAAGTAAGAGAGAGAGGTGACAGATTCAATATGAAGAACGAGGCAAGCATGTTTAGACATGGTCAATGTGGGAATTCATTTTCCTTGACTATATATTCCTTATTATGTTTTATGTGAGTGAACATTTCCCCATTAAAAAAAAAAAATCACTGTATGTTTTTAAGCCTTTGGGCCTGACAAATAATTATTCCTATTTCAAGTGGTAATCATTATGGATAAGTGATTTATTGGATGCCATCTGGTAGGATATTCTCAAGATGACAAAATCCATGGATTGCATGACTATGGAATAACCTCTTCCTCTAAGCCCTTTTCAATGACTTTCTCCTTACCCACCCACCCAATGCCCCTAAGCCTAGGGCTCTACTTCCTCATCTCCACTCCCTTGCTTCCAAACTCCCTCCTACTGCAAGAATGCTTTCCCAATCTTCAATCTTAAATGCCTTCCCTCTAAGATAATTCATAATAATGGTATTTGTAGATATCTTGTTCTCAAATAGTCATTTACTTATTATCTCCCCTTATTATCAGTTCTTTGATAAAAGGACTGTTTTTTTGTTTTTTGTTTTTGTTTTTTAAATTTTTTTTTAAAATTTAAGAACTAAAACAATTATTTCTCTAATATAGTAGAATAAAAAAAAAGGTGATTGTACATGAAATTGAAAATGTATCATGTCGGTGCAGCTGGGAGCTGGGCGGGAGCGAGCGGGCGGGCGGACGGATTCGCGGCTGCCTCGGCTCCGGCCCGGGCCATGGAGCAGGTGAAAGAGATGAAGGAGAAGGGCAACAAAGCCCTGAGTGCCGGCAACATTGATGACACGCTGCGATGTTATTCGGAGGCCATCAAGCTGGACCCACAGAACCACGTGCTCTACAGCAATCGTTCTGCTGCCTATGCCAAGAAGGGAGACTATCAGAAGGCCTATGAGGACGGCTGCAAGACTGTGGACTTGAAGCCAGAGTGGGGCAAGGGCTACTCCCGGAAGGCGGCCGCCCTCGAGTTCTTAAACCGGTTTGAAGAAGCTAAGCGGACCTATGAGGAGGGACTGAAGCATGAAGCCAGCAATTCTCAGCTCAAGGAGGGGCTGCAGAACATGGAGGCCCGGCTGGCCGAGAGGAAGTTCATGAATCCCTTCAACACCCCCCACCTGTACCAGAAGTTGGAGAATGACCCTCGGATGCGGGCTCTGCTGAATGATCCCAACTACAAAGAGCTGATTGAGCAGCTCCGCAATAAGCCCTCAGATTTGGGCACGAAATTGCAGGACCCCCGTGTTATGACCACACTGAGTGTACTCCTTGGTGTGGATCTGGGCAGCATGGAGGAGGAGGAGGAGGAGGTGGTGTCCCCCCCGCCACCCCCTCCCCCCAAGAAGGAGACCAAGCCCGAACCCATGGAGGAAGATCTTCCTGAGAACAAGAAGCAGGCTCTGAAAGAAAAAGAGCTGGGAAACGACGCCTACAAGAAGAAGGACTTTGCCACAGCCTTGAAGCATTACGACCAAGCCAAGGACTTGGACCCCACAAACATGACCTACATTACCAATCAGGCAGCGGTGTACTTTGAACAGGGAGATTACAATAAGTGCCGAGAACTCTGTGAGAAGGCCATCGAGGTGGGGAGAGAGAATCGAGAAGACTATCGGCAGATTGCAAAAGCTTATGCCCGAATTGGCTACTCTTACTTCAAAGAGGAGAAATACAAGGAAGCCATCCACTTCTACAACAAGTCCCTAGCCGAGCACAGGACCCCAGATGTCCTCAAGAAATGCCAGCAGGCTGAGAAAATCCTAAAGGAGCAGGAGAGGCTGGCTTACATCAACCCAGACCTGGCCTTGGAGGAGAAGAACAGAGGCAATGAGTGTTTCCAGAAAGGGAACTATCCTCAGGCCATGAAGCATTACACAGAAGCCATCAAGAGGAACCCCAAGGATGCCAAGCTCTACAGCAACCGTGCCGCTTGTTACACCAAGCTTCTGGAGTTCCAGCTGGCGCTCAAGGACTGTGAAGAATGCATCCAGCTGGAGCCGACCTTTATCAAAGGTTACACCCGGAAAGCGGCTGCTCTCGAAGCCATGAAGGACTATACAAAGGCCATGGACGTTTACCAGAAGGCCCTAGACCTGGACTCCAACTGTAAGGAGGCGGCAGACGGCTACCAGCGCTGTGTGATAAGCCAGTACAACCGTCATGACAATCCTGAGGACGTGAAGCGGCGGGCCATGGCCGACCCCGAGGTGCAGCAGATCATGAGTGACCCGGCCATGCGGCTGATCCTGGAGCAGATGCAGAAGGACCCGCAGGCGCTCAGCGAACACTTAAAGAACCCCGTAATCGCCCAGAAGATCCAGAAGCTGATGGACGTGGGTCTTATTGCGATTCGGCGATGACTTGTGGAGCCCCCATCCCTCCCCCCTTTTCTGTGCAAAGAGAAGCTGGGACCGCGGCCGGAGCAGAGAAGGGGACCGAAGAGACCCCCACCTCGTCTCTGTATTTATACATATATACATACATATATGTGTGGAGGACACAGACTTCTGCGCCCCCCACCGCCGCCTGGTGGCTGCCCAGCACATGCATGGTCTCTTCACTGCTGCCCCTTTCAGGCCCGCCCCCCTCCCCAGGCGCTGTCCCAGCTGCTCTCCTCCCCTTAGTTGGTTTTGTTTTTTATTTGGGGCAGTGGGCGTGTTGGGGAGGAAAGTGGGGCCCTTCCCTCCCCTGGCTCCCGCTGCCCCTGCTCATTGTTAAGCCCACGCCCCCATCACTTCCAAATAAAAGAAGCCGGTTGGCGTGGTTATGGGTTAAAAAAAAAAAAAAAAATGTATCATGTCCAACTTACTGTTCCTTTTAAATACATAATAAAGTTATCATGTAACTTTTTTTCCTCCCTCACTCCACCTAGAGATGACTATCATTAGATACAAATATGTATTTATATATAGTAAGTTTGTATTACCAATATTAAGATAGATAATTAAATATAGATAAATATTATATGTGCATGTATATGTAAAACCATTGTATTGATACTTCTATGTCTTTCTCTATCGGTAGAGTCTTATTTTATATGTCCTTTTTAGCTAAGTTGGGTATTTATAATAGTCAAAATTACTTAGTCTCTCAAAACAATATTAATTTAAAACAATATTATTCCAGTATAATGCTTTTTTTGTCCCTTTTTATGTTTCCAGAATGTTGTACGATGCCTAGCATATAGTGGATGATTGATAAAAACTAGTTGACTGCTTGATTGACAATGATACCTGAGCTCTCATCTAGAAGATTTTGGGAGGTGTTATTCGTGGGTTTAGTTGTGTTGTTGCTGGAAAATTTTGGAAGTTCTTCTAAATTATGAGGGCCTCCATTGAATCAATCAATTAATAAATAAACATTTTTAAACACTATATTCCTGACATTGTGTCGTGCCCTATCCTCATAGAGTTTGCATTTCGGGGGAGGGGTAGATTGCATATAGGAACATAATGATACGCAAAATAAATCCTAGACAAATTGGGAGTGAGGATTATCATCTGGAGAGTCAAAATATAATATTAATAAATAGTTTAACTTGTACAGGAATGCTTACCCAAACAATTTGAGAAGAGCTGTCATCACTTTCTCCCCCATAATTGGAGTAAAACAAAAACAAAACAACAGGTGAGTATGATGTAGGTACAGGGAGACCAGAAGCTGTGTATAAACAACTAAAGATGTAGTGAATTAGTAGATATTTCCATCTATTTTTAGTTCCCACAAAAGTTAAGGGATGAAGTGATAGGCTCCTAGTGATACAGACAGATAAAGGTCTATAATGTAAGATGTGAGGATGGTGATCACAGCATGGAAGCAATGAGGTCTTCAAGGAAATAAGCATATACCCCAAGATACCGTGGTCCTAAGGTAAAATCTAATTTGTGCTATGCTAGTTACATTCTAGGTTCAAAGAATTATTTAATAGCTTCAAAAATTAATAAAGGCCATATAACATTTGTCATTGATGTTTTTCTTTCAAATTGTGATATAACTTAAAAAAGGGGGAGTATGAGATAGGCTGCCATGTAGCAGAGAAAATTTAAAGTGGGTAACTCAGAAGAGAGCAGTTTACTTGAGGATAAACTGTTAACTAGATCCATGATAATCCACAGGGTTAAAATCTGTTATTCCTTACTAAGCATTTTTTCCCATCTCAGATCATAATGATTAAAAAGGCATATTTCTTTTTCTAAACTAAACCATTTTGTTTCCAATATTGCTCTGGTACTGCATGAAATAAGAGAAACTGAATGAAAGGAAAGTTGTCGTGATGTTCTAAGCCATGGATGTTTTTGATGAAATGGCTATTGGGGCCTGATAGGGTGAAAGGCAATGACAGGTATGAGTGGCAATTTATCATGCTCATCCTTAAAATTCAGTGTGTGCAAACACTTTAACCTTTCAGGCACTCACCTTTGCAACTGTGTAGTTTTACCATCCTAGGAAAGACAAATGAACCTTCTCAACCCTCTTTAATTTAATCAGTATTATTTATCCAAAGCATCCTAGTCAAACCACAAAGCTTTAAATGAGATCCATTTAAAATAGGCTCTTTTTGAGTCATGCTATGCAAATTTCTTTATCATAGTTATATTGAAAATGAAGGAGCTAATTTAAAATGGAGATTAATAATTGCATTCATACATTCTTCCTTATTGTTTTCATAGGATTGTGACAATTTCTTGCATTCATCATTTATAGGGCATGAATACAAAATATAGAGCAAGAGAAAATATATTTGATATGAATAGTGAGGTAGAGAAGCAATGTAAGCTCCGTGTGGCACTAGATATATGTTCAGATATCCTTGTAATATTTTAGAATAAAATATTTTAATGCAAACCCAGAAATCCTAGATTTTATGTGATATTTTACTTAATTTGACTTTTTATTGTTTTATATCTGTGCAAATACCTCAAAGTATTTAAAAATTCTATTAAGCCTGAAAATCCATGTATTAATTTCTCTCAGCCCATCTATCTTCTTCAATTTTTTAGTAAAACCCAAGCATCTATATAGAATTAATATACTAATAGCACTTTCACAGCACAGCTTCCTCCCCACCTCCCACCATCCAAATGCAACTAATTTTGATCTAATCCTATAAGTTTTTGTTTTCTGTGTGAGACACCTATGCTAGGCACAAGAGATGTAATGAAACAAACAAAATTAAAGAAAAGAAAACCAGTTCCATATCTCAAAGATGTTATACTCTACTGGGGGAATACTACACACATACACATATACATTCATGTACATGTGTATATAGATATTTTATAATATGAATATTATGTATGTATATATGAACATGCCTAATTATACATGTATGTATGTATGTATGCATTCCTTTGAAAAGAGTGGAAGTACTAACAATTAAAAGAATCATGAAAGACTTTCTATAAGATGTGTTATCCAAGCTGAGCTTTGAAGTGAGACCAAGAGTCTAAAAAACTGAGGTTACAGAGAGGAGGGCATTCTAAGTAAGGGAGACAGAGCTCTCAAAGACAGTGGGGGGGAGTTGAAAGTGAAAGTTTCAGTAACTGAAAATAGGCCAATTTGGCTAGAATTTATTATTTGAAGGGAAATAACATGATCTCTTCCATTTAGACTACTGAACTAAGTTGTCCATTCATATTACTGCTAGTGAGTAGAGAGTTTATTCTGATAATGAAATTTATCTAGTTTCCCCTTGAGGATTACAAGAGGTACACTGGTGATCAAAGAATTCACTACAAATCACGTTAGGGTGATTTGTGAAGTGAAGATGAAAGCCTATTGATGAGAAGATTATGTTTTCCCAAGTGGAATGAAATCTCCTTTAATCAATAAATTAGACCTTTTTTAAGCAACCACTTATTGTGTATGAGGCACTGTGCTAAAAGCTAGGGACGTGGAGAAAAGCAAAAGTCAATCCCTGCCTTCAAGAAGCTTACAATCTATAGAGGAGACAATACGCAAACAAATGTATATAAAGCAATTATCATTGCATCTCCAGTGCCTGGCTCAGTGTCTTGGCATAGTAGGTGTTTAATAAGTGCTTGATCTATTGCTTGAAATAGGTTAGCAGAATTTTGTGACCTACGATGGCCAAAAATTCATTAAGTAGTGTATAGCCTTCCTATACTTAATAATGCCAGTCTTTGAACATCAATTTCATTCTATCACCTGCATCGTTCTTACAACCTTCTAGTTTGGTAGAACATGTCCAAATTTGACCTCTTCTGGCATTGTCTTTGAGCATCTAAGGTCAGTTATTGACAGTATTTACAATTACTAACTGCCTGAGCCGAGGGTAAGATTTCCAGTTCTCTCAAACCTATTCCAGCTAAGCCATAAATTTTCTACCAAACCAAATTATGATTAATTAAGAAACCCAACAAGAAAATAAAGTGTAACTTTCACCCCAGAATTTCACAAAATTCATCTAGAATTCTGAAGGAAATAGAAAAGGAAGTTCAAAAAGTACAGTGAGTGCCTGCACAATTAGAAACATAGCAGCTGTAACATGAATGGCGCAATTTCTAGGCTCAGAATAGTAAAAACAAATATAACTCTATCACAAATATAACTGTATCACAATTACAAAGTGACTTTTAAAGGGGGTAAAGAGATCTCTAAACAATGCATGAATACTTTGAAAAAGATTCTAGTGATACCTGGAATTAAATCTCTCATTCCTGAAACCTTGTCTCTTCTCATCTCTACTGCATAGCCTTCCTGCCTTTCTTCAAAACTCAGCTAAAACCCCACTTTCTACACAAAAAAAGGCTTTCCTAATTCTCCTTAATCTTAGAGCTTTTCCTATTTTATTATCTTCAATTTAGCCTCTATATATCTTGTTCTCTATATGTTGCTGTTTAAATGTTGTGTCTTTCCATTAGCTGTGACCTCCTTGAGAACAGAGACTTCTATTCACTGTATTCCCAGTGCCTAGCATAGAACCTGGCACATGATAGCACTTAAGAAATACTAGTTGATTGACTGACAAGAGACATATTTTTAATTAAATAAAATCTCTTGGAGAAAGAATTAGAAGTAAAGGAAATAGTATAGAAGAGAAATTTATGAATCTCACCCAAAAAATAGAATGCCTAAAAAACAGGAAATACTAAATAGAAATCAGTTATTCCATGAAATAGTAACATTAAAGGAAAATCCAAAATTGAAAAAAAAGAAGAAAGTTAAAATATCAGACATCAAAACAAATAATTTGAAAGGGTGTCAAGGACAGATAATTTAAAAATCATTTTAACTCTATGAAAAACTGATTTAAAATGACTAAGTACTATATTTCTTTTTATTATCAATTTTTACTTTTTTATGGAATAAAACAACCAGTTCCATAACATAATACAATAAAAAAAAGAAACAATGCACATGAAACTGCAAATCTACTATGCAAAATTTACTATTCCTTTCAAATAAATAAAATTATCATATAATTTTTCTCACTCTGAAGTGGCTGTTTTTAGACACAAATAGGGGAGTGTATTTGTGTGTGTTTGTGTTTATACATACACACACATACACACATGTATTTGCAGATGGTGTCTTTCTTCATATGTTCTTAAAGTTATTAAAGCCAAAATAATTTATTCATTGAAAATCATTCCTAACGCCAAGATGGCGGAGTGAAAACGTGACTCTCTGCATCTCCTCTGATCTTCTCTCAAATCAACAATAAAATAAGCCTCTGAACTGATCTTCAAGTCAATGAATTCATAAATACTTGGACACTGCTTGGTGATATCTCTGAAGAACTTCACATCAGATTTGTCTAACTCGGACAGAGGGATAAAGAGTGGTGTAGGCCGGAAGTCAGGTTGGGACTCAGCTCATTGTGGCAAAAACTCCAAACTCCAAACTCCAAACACCTGGAGTTTATCTGAGGCACTCGGGACACTCTGCCCTGATTGGGGGCAGGTGTTCTGGCAGACTGGCCTTGTTTAAGGAGTAATTCCGACTTAGTCCTAGCCCCCACTGGCCCAGCACCTTAAGTTAATTCACCGAAGTGCCCCAGGGCAAAAATCTTCAGCCTACATTTTTTTCCCTACCTTAAAGAGATATCCATGCTGTCTAAAAAAAAAAAAAATGAAGAAGCAAAAGAGAGCTCTCACCATAGGCAGCTTTTATCAAGACAGAGAAGGGCTGACCCCAGATCCTGAGGTTCCTTTAGACAAAACTCCAGAAGATGTTATTAAGGACCATCACTGGTCCCCTTTTCAAAAGGCCTTTCTGGAAGATTGCATACAGAATCTCAAAAGAGAGCTGGAGGATAAATGGGAAAATAAACTGAAATCAGTGCAAGAAGCCCTCCAAAAGAGATATGATAAAGACACCAATTTATTGAAAAATAAAATTAGTGAAGTGGAAAAAGAGTGCAATGAACAAATTGTCCAGTTACAAAAGGAGCTTAAAAAGGTAACTGAAGAAAACACTTTAAAAATAAGAATTGAACAAATGCAAGTGAATGACTCAATAAGATTTCAAGAATCAGTCAAACAAAAACAAAAAAATGAAAAATTAGAAGAAAATATGAAATATCTCCTAGGAAAAACAACTGACTTGGAAAATAGATCTAGGTGAGACAATCTAAGGATTAGTGGACTTCCTGAAAGCCATGATGAAAAAAAGAATCTAAACACTATCTTCCAGGAAATCCTGAAAGAAAACTGCCCTGAGATTGTAGAATCAGAAGGTAAAATCACCATTGAAAGAATTCACCGATCGCCTCCTGAAAGAGACCCCAAAATTAAAACCCCAAGGAATATCGTGCCTAGTTTCAGGACTATCACACCAAGGAAAAGATTCTGCTAGCAGCTAGAAAGAAACAATTCAAATACCGAGGATCAATAATTAGAATCACACACAATTTGTCAGCCTCCACATTGAAGGATCGAAGGGCTTGGAACCAGATATTCCGAAAAGCAAAGCAACTTGGATTACAGCCAAGAATAACCTATCCAGATAGAATGAGCATTATCCTCCAGGGAAGAAGATGGTCATTCAATGATATAGGTGAATTTCACCTATTTCTAATGAAAAGACCAGATCTGAAGCAAAAAATATGACCTCCAAACACAGAACTCACTCAAGAAAAGCATAAAAAGGTAAAAAGGAAAGGACTCTTCAGAACTTTATTTTCACTATGGGGATACTTAAAGTTTGAGGGTATAATTAACTAGATATTACTTTGATAATATGAAAAAGAAAACTAGAGGGAGAAAGGTTATCATACTGGAGAAAAGAGGTAAAATGTGGTAAAATAAGATTTTTTTAAAAAAAAAAAAAAAGGAGGTAAAAACAATGTAAAATCTCATGAAGAGGCAAAGAAAACCTAATATAATTGAGAGAAAGAAGGGAGGGAGATGAGCATTGTGTAAATCTTACTCTCATCAGGTTGGGCTCTAAAAGTGTATATCAGACACTTGATTTCACATAGAAACTTGTCTGTTGCTAGAGGGAAGTGGGAGGGAAAGGAGGAAAAGAAAGGGATAAACTAATAGAAGGGAAAATAGAAGAATCAGGGGAAAGGAGTAAAAACAGGGGGAGGGGATCTAAAGGGTGGAATATTGTTTGGGGGAGGGGGTCATCAAAAGCAAAGTACTGAGGAGGGGGGAAGGGAGAAAGGGGAAAGAAAAGGGAAAAACATAACTTGGGTAAATAAGATGGCAGGAAATAAAGAATTAGTCATTCTAACTGTGAATGTGAATGGGATGAACTCTCCCATAAAGGGGAAGCAGATAGCAGACTAGATTAAATACCAGAATCCCACAATATGTTGTCTACAAGAAACACATCTAAAACATAGTGACATATATAGGATGAAGGTAAAAGGCTGGAGCAGAACCTATTATGCTTCAGATGAACAAAAAAAAGCAGGTGTAGCAATCCTTATCTCAGATCAAGTAAAAGCTAAGATAGATCTAATCAAAAGAGATAAGGAAGGAAACTATATTTTATTAAAGGGTACCATAGATAATGTAGCAATATCAGTACTAAATATATATGCACCAAGTGCAATAGCATCCAAATTCCTAGGGAAGAAATTAAGAGAGATGCAAGAAGAAATAGACAGCCAAACTATACTAGTGGGGGATCTCAACCTTGCTCTCTCAGAATTAGATAAATCAAACCACAAAATAAACAAGAAAGAAACTAGGGAGATAAACCAATTGTTAGAAAAGTTAGGTATGATAGATCTATGAAGAAAATTGAATGGAGACAGTAGGGAGTTTAATTTTTTTTCAGCAGTCCATGGAACTAATACAAAAATTGACCATGTGTTAGGGCATAAAAACCTCAAAATCAAATGCAGAAAGGCAGAAATAGTAAATGCATCTTTTTTCAGATCATGATGCAATAAAAATCACATGCAATATAAGGCCAGGAGAAAATAGGCCAAAAGTTAATTGGAAATTAAATAATCTAATCCTGAAGAATGAATGGGTGACAGAACATATCAAAGACACAATCAATAATTTCATCGAGGAGAACAATAATGAGACAACATACCAAAATTTCTGGGATTCGGCCAAAGCAGTTATAAGGGGCAATTTTTTATCTCTAGATGCTTACTTGCATAAAATAGAGAAAGAAAAGATCAACGAATTGGGCTTATTATTTAAAAAAAAAAACTAGAAAAAGAACAAATTAAAAACCCTCAATTAAATACCAAATTGGAAATTCTAAAAATAAAAGGAGAAATTAATAAAATTGAAAATAAGAAAACTATTGAATTAATAAATAAAACTAAAAGTTGGTTCTATGAAAAAACCAACAAAATAGATAAGCCTTTAGTTAATTTGATGACAGAAAGGAAAGAGAAAAATCAAATTGTTAGTCTCAAGAATGATAAGGGAGAACTTTCCTCCAATGAAGAAGAAATTAGAGCAATAATTAGGAGTTACTTTGCCCAACTTTATGCCAGTAAGTTTGATAATCTAAATGAAATGGAGGAATATCTACAAAAATATAGATTGCCCAGTTTAACAGAAGAGGAAATAAACTATTTAAATAGCCCCATATTAGAAAAAGAAATAGAACAAGCTATTAACCAACTCCCTAAGAAAAAATCTCCAGGGCCAGATGGATTTACATGTGAATTCTACCAAACATTCACATTCACAGTTAGAATAACTAATTCTTTATTTCCTGCCATCTTATTTACCCAAGTTATGTTTTCCCCTTTCCTTTCCCCTTTCTCCCTTCCCCCC
>JAJPUD010003802.1:196902-227425 GCA_023553655.1 Myrmecobius fasciatus
TTTTTTTGTTTTTGTTTGACTGATTCTTCAAGTCTTAGTGAGTCATTCACTTGCATTTGTTCAATTCTTATTTTTAAGGTGTTTTCTTCAGTTACCTTTTTAAGCTCCTTTTGTAACTGGCCAATTTGTTCATTGCACTCTTTTTCCACTTCACTAATTTTATTTTTTAATAAATTGGTGTCTTTTTCATATCTCTTTTGGAGGGCTTCTTGCACTGATTTCAGTTTATTTTCCCATTTATCCTCCAGCTCTCTTTTGAGGTTCTTTATGCAGTCTTCCAGAAAGGCCTTTTGAAAAGGGGACCAGTGATGGTCCTGGCTGATGTTCTCTGGATTTTTGTCTAAAGGGACCTCTGGCTCTGGGGTTGTTTCTTTGCCTTGATAAAAGCTGTCTATGGTGAGAGCTCTCTTTTGCTTCTTCATCATATTTTTTTTAGACAGCGTGGATATCTCTTTAAGGTAGGGAAAAAAAAAAAGGTGGCTGCAAAAAGCTTTGCCCTGGGGCACTTCGGCAAGTTGACTTAAGGTGCTGGGCCAGTGGGGGCTAGGACTAAGTACGAATTGCTCCTTAAACAAGGCAAGTCTGCCAGAACACCTGCCCCAATCAGGGCAGTGTGTCCCGAGTGCCTCAGATAAACTCCAGGTGTTTGGAATTTGGAGTTTGGAGTTTGGAGCTTCTGCCAGGAAGAGCTGAGCTGAGCTGAGTCCCACCCTCACTTCCGGCCTGCACAGGGGTTGTCTATTTATCTCTGTCTGAGTCCGACTAACCTGATATGAAGTTATCCAGAGAGTTGTGCCCAAATATTTCTGAGTTCGTTGACTTGAAGATCAGTTCAGAGGCTTATTTTATTGTTGATTTGAGAGAAGATCGGAGGAGAGGCAGAAAGTCACCTTTTCACTCCGCCATCTTGGCTCCGCCCCCTGAATTCTACCAAACATTCAAAGAACAATTAATTCCAATACTATACAAACTATTTGAGAAAATAGGGACAGAAGGTATACTGCCAAATTCCTTCTATGAGACCCATATGGTGCTGATAGCTAAACCAGGTAGGGTGAAAACAGAGAAAGAAAACTATAGACCGATTTCCCTAATGAAAATTGATGCAAAAATTTTAAATAAGATATTAGCAATGAGATTACAGAAAGTCATCCCCAGGATAGTACACTATGACCAAGTAGGATTTATACCAGGGATGCAGGGCTGGTTCAATATTAGGAAAACTATCAGCATAATCAATTATATTAATAACCAAACTAACAAAAACCATATGATTATCTCAATAGATGCAGAAAAAGCCTTTGATAAAATCCAACACCCTTTCCTATTAAAAACGCTAGAGAGTATAGGAATAAATGGGCTTTTCCTTAAAATGATCAGTAGCATCTATTTAAAACCATCAGCAAGCATCATATGTAATGGAGACAAACTAAAACCATTCCCAATAAGATCAGGAGTGAAACAAGGCTGTCCACTGTCACCATTACTATTTAATATTGTATTAGAAATGCAAGCTTTAGCAATAAGAGAAGAAAAAGAGATAAAAGGAATCAGAGTAGGTAATGAAGAAACCAAATTATCACTCTTTGCAGATGACATGATGGTATACTTAGAGAACCCTAGAGACTCAACTAAAAAACTACTAGAAACAATTCACAACTTTAGCAAAGTGGCAGGATTCAAAATTAATCCACATAAATCATCAGCATTTTTATATATTACCAACAAAGTTCAGCAGCAAGAAATGCAAAAAGAAATTCCATTCCAAATAACGGATGATAGGATAAAATATTTGGGAATCTATCTGCCAAGGAAAAGTCAGAAACTATATGAACTAAACTACAAAACACTTTCCACACAAATAAGATCAGACCTAATCAATTGGAAAAACATTAAGTGCTCATGGGTAGACAGAGCGAACATAATAAAAATGACAATACTACCCAAACTAATCTACTTATTTAGTGCCATACCAATCAAACTCCCAAGAAATTATTTTACAGATCTAAAAAAAATAGTAGCAAAGTTCATTTGGAAAAATAAAAGGTCAAGGATTTCAAGGGGATTAATGAAAAAAAAAAGGCAGATGAAGTTGGCCTTGCTGTACCAGATCTAAAACTATATTATAAATCAGTGGTCATCAAAACCATTTGGTACTGGCTAAGAAACAGAACAGTCGATCAGGGTCATAGGATACATTATCAAGATAATCTAGGCAATAACTTTAACAATTTAGTGTTTGATAAACCCAAAGACACCAGCTTCTAGGATAAGTACTCACTATTTGCCAAAAACTGCTAGGAAAATTGGAAACTAGTGTGGGAGAAATTAGGGCTTGACCCACATCTAACACCACATACCAAGATAAGAGCTAAATGGGTTCATGATCTAGATATAAAGAGTGATATTGTAAGCAAATTAGAGCAACATAGTATAGTTTACCTCTCAGACCTGTGGAGATGGAATAAATTTATGTCCAAAGAAGATATGGAACTCCTAATTGAACACCACATAGATAATTTTGATTATATTAAGTTAAAAAGTTTCTGTACAAATAAAACTAATGCAGACAAGATTAGGAGGGAAGCATCAAATTGGGAAATCATCTTTCCATTTAATGGTTCTGATAAAGGCCTCATTTCTAAAATATATAGAGAATTGTCTCATATATATAAGAATTCAAGCCACTCTTCAATAGATAAGTGGTCAAGGGATATGAACAGACAATTTTCAGATGATGAAATTAAAACCACCTCTAGTTATGTGAAAAGTTGCTCCAAATCACTATTGATCAGAGAAATGCAAATTAAGACAACTCTGAGGTACCACTACACACCTGTCAGATTGGCTAAAATGACAGGAAAGGATAACGATGAATGTTGGAGGGGATGTGGGACTGTGAACTGATGCAACCATTCTGGAGAGCAATTTGGAGCTATGCTCAAAAAGTTATCAAACTGTGTATACCCTTTGACCCAACATTGTTTCTACTGGGCCTATATCCCAAAGAGATCTTAGAGGAGGGAAAGAGACCCACATGTGCAAGAATGTTTGTGGCAGCCCTTTTTGTAGTGGCTAGAAACTGGAAACTGAAGGGATGCCCTTCAATTGGAGAGTGGCTGAATAAATTATGGTATATGAATGTTATGGAATATTATTGCTCAGTAAGAAACGATCATCAGGACGATTTCAGACAGGCCTGGAGAGACTTGCATGAACTGATGCTGAGTGAAACGAGCAGAACCAGGAGATCATTATACACAGCAATAACAATATTACATGATGATCAATTCTGATGGACATGGCTCTCTGCAACAAAGAATTGTCTCAAACCAGTTCCAATTGTTCAGTGAAGAAAACCATATACACCCAGAGAGAGGGATATAAAATATGGACCACAACATAACATTTTCATGCTCTCTATTGAGGTTTGCTTGCATTGTGTTTCCTTTCTCTGATTTTCTTTTTTTTCTTGTAGATAGGATTTTTCTTGCACAACTTGTCACATATTTCAACATTATTAACATGTAGTGGACTTCCTGCCATCTAGGGGAGGGGAGGGGACTGGGGGTAAAATTTGTAATGGAAAGCTTTGTAAAGATCAATGCTGGGGAACTACCCATACCTATGTTAGGCAAATAAAAAGCTTTAATAAAAAAAAAGAAAATCATTCCTAAAAAATATTGCTGTACTATGTACAATGTTCTCTTGAAAAAATTTTTAAAAACTGTTTAATGCTATTAGAAACAGGGCAAAGTAAAGATAAAAAGAATGCACTTATTACCTCCTGAAATGAACCTCTAAAAGAAAAGTTCCTGAAATACCACTGCAAAAATCCAGAGTTTTCATGTTTAAAAAAAAAAATCCTGTAAATGTCTATAAAGAAGGGGAAGGTAAGAGGAAAGGAATTTATTTAGTTCATACTATGTGCAAGACACTGTGATAAGTACTTTTTAAAAATATCTCATTTTCTTAGGTAAATACTATTTCCCCCATTTTATAATTGTGACAGTTTAAATAGCAAAGAGAATTAGTCAGGATCACATAAGGCCTCAAAGCTTACACAAAAAATAAGAGAAGATCCTGTAATATTTTTTTTCAAAAAGTGAAAGATAATAGACTCACAACCAAGATTAACTGATCCTAAAAAACTTACTGTAATACTACAGAGCAAAAAGTTAATTTTTAATGGAGAAGAGGTCTTTCAAGCATTTGTTATAAAAAACAAAAGCTACACAGGATTTTGAAATTAAGATCCTAGAGTCCAGAGAAAGTTAGAAATGTAAATTTATTTGAACTTTTGCAACATTTGCTAACATACTAATATGGCAAGAAGAAATAAACATTTTTTCAGAAACTTAATGTCTTCAATGGGAATTGAGGGAGTTAATTTAAAACAACAAAAAAGTCGTAGGAGTGGGGAGAATGATTCTGTTCTGAGAAAAAAAAACAGATAAAAGGAAAAATGGAACTGAAGAGAAAAGAAGAAAAATGCTGATGAAAAAAGGAAAAAGAAAGTAGTGAACTTGATATATCTCATATATGAAATATGAGAATAGAAAGACATCAAGGAAAGGTTAGGAGTGGCAGTCATATGAATCTCACACTTACCTGAAATGGACAGAGGATAGTTGAACAAAATCATTTTGGTGTAGAAATACAAAAAAACAAAATAGGGCAGCAAGCAGGGTAGGGGGCAGGGTATATAAATAGAAGGGGTAAAAAGGAAAGAAATAGTCACAAGTGAATCAACCTTAATAATCTTAAAGGGAAAATTAAAAGGAAGAAAAAGGAGACAAAAGACAACTAGTCTATAAAGAAATATCTTAGATTGCCTCCCAGAGATTTAGAGAATGCAAGAAAAAGTTATGATACATTAATATAATGGAATATTATTGTGTTATAAAAATTACAGAAGAGATGATTTTTTATGATTAGCACACAAATTTAAGGAAATGCAATAATCCTAAAGGTAGCTAGTTGCCCTACTTTTTAGACACATACTCTAGAGAGATCAATAATAAAAAGTCCCATAAAGCAATGGTGTCAAGCTCAAAAAGAAAGCAAAATTACTAGTCCGTACAAAAGGATCCCTGCCAGCCATGTATAGACTTATTTTTAAAATTTAATGTTATGAATGTTTTATAACATTTTTATATTTTATTAAATATTTCCCAATTGAATTTTTAACTGGATCAGGTTGTATTCAGGGCATATAGGCCACAGATTTTGTGTTTGATACCTTTCCCATAAACAACAAAATATGAACAAAAAAACCAAAGTAGTTGTCTATTGAATGAAAACCTAAATAACACATAAGAATACAGAGAAGCATGTCAGATACATAAATTGATGCAAAATAACATTAGTAAAGCTAGGGAAATGGTATGCACAATGAGTATAATAATGTAATCCCTTGCAGCTCTAATTTAATGTTCTATAACAACTCATTCTAAAGTACCTATTGGAAATAGTTTCTTTGTGAGAAGATCATGTCAGAAAAAAATGCTTCAAAAATGCTTTTTTACTTTCTGAAAAAGGTTTCACATTGATTATAGATTTTCTTACTACTTTATTTTCACAAAATATATCACCTGAAAATATGAGCATGTTTCCATTATACTATGTAATTCAAAAGAGGACTGAAACATGATTTATAAATTGGTGCTGGTATCCCAACTACTAAAACATAATTTCCACTAAAAATTAACAGGATGCATTAATTTCTTCATGGCAAACTGTCCCATGATTTTTTTCTTATGCCACAAAACATAAATGTTGCATAGGATATTAGTATTTCTGAAATAGTATTTCTCCCCCAAAGATTTTAGGTCTTCACCCTATCTGCATTTTAATACCTTTGCCTGAAATTTCATGGATTAGTAGCATTCCAAATCAAGGGATTTTAAGGAATCATTTGCATTTGTTTATTTGCAAAAGCCAACAATGCCAGAAGCCCAGTACACTAATAAAGGATTAATAATAAAATAGACTAAAAGTGTAATGTGTGGATTGAAGGCAGAAATTTTACTTCTATAGAATCAGATAGTTTTCCTGGAAAACTAATTTCATTTTGAGAATTTGGGGAGAAAATTTCAGATAATTAGAGACACTCTGTGGCAAAATTAAGCTCTGAACCCATGAATGCATATGAGTCATTTCCTCTGAAGCAAATGATGGAGCAGCAGAACTCCTAATTTGTAAAGTCATAATATTTCAAGTTACTTTATAAAACTTGATAGCAAAGCCGAAGAGGTAAGCAGTGCCACCAGTAAATGTGTTACTACTTTGCTATTTTTTATTGGAAATTCCAATCTCATATCTAGGAAGACCCTAGACTACAACTTTAAAATCTACCCATAAATTTATTGTATAAAACCATTTTAATGATACCAGTCTACATAGAACTCTTCAACATCATGATTTTGATTATTTTAATGTTAGATAAGAGCCAAAGAATATCATGTTTATGAGATATATTAATTGGAAAAACCAGAAAAAGATGTCAGAAATATTCATCAATGCCCAGCATTATAGTGATAGATAAGTGAAGCGACCTTAGAGGTTAGCAGAGCTATAATTGGCCTGCTGAAAATTCTTTTGATGGTCAAGAGAAACAGAGTATAGTTTCACTCTATGTGCATTTGTGCTAAAATAGGGCAAGTCATACCTTGAAGTGTCCCATTTCTCATCACCTACTCCATTCCAAGGGTACTAAACAGAACAGACCCTGGTGGTGACTGCTAGGGTGTGGTTCTTATGCCACACTTCTAGAGGAGCATGAAACAGAATGGGAGAATTGTATCTGTGGAGGGAAAATTCAGATGACTTTTTTTCATAGGAAGAAATGACCCTACTTCACACAAAACCTTTGACTGGAGCTAATTAGAGCTCTGTTGGTCACCTGTTGTTAATCCATTATAGATTATGACAAACTATCTAATCCCATTGAATTTCAGTTTTTTTAACTATAAAATGAGAATTATAATTTAGGCACAAAAGATGATGATTGTGTGACTAAAATGAAATGACATGTATGCTTTGGGAGTATTGACCTTTTCTGCCAGGTCACATACATATACTTTTGCTTCCAATTAAAAGGCATATGACCTACTGAAAAGTATATAGAACAGACCTACTGGCATACATACTCATTCAGATGAGCTTTGATGTGTATGTAAAGAATTTTTTAAAAAATATATCATATCATATATTATATCTTTATAATTATTATTGTTGTTTTTTGACAGGTCAGGAAACTGAGATTAAGGAACTTAATCTCATCAGGTGAAAAGTCAGTCTTTGATTAGGGAATCTCCTGCCTACACTATTACTGTCACTATCACTGTCATTCAGTATCATTATTATTATAACTGTACTGTCTCTGTCTCTGTCTCTCTCTACTTCTTTTCTGTCTCTCTGTCTCTCTCTCTCTCCATCTCTCTGTGTCTCTGTCTCTGTCTTTCTCTCTCTCCCCTCTCTCTTTTTCTATCACTTTATAGTTGTTATATATTTATATATGCAGTTGTATATATCTCTACTTTTACTATAGAGTCCTAAATTTGAGTATACCCCACCCCAGAGTTTAGAAAAGATATCACTGTTAAGAAACTAAGATTATTGTTGGAAGTCAGCTAGTAATCATTCTGTTTTTTAAAATAATATTTTGTTTTTCCTATTACATGTAAAAACAATTTTAACATGCATTTTTTTAAAGTTTTGAGTTCCAAATTCTATCTATTCCTCCTTTTCCCTCCCCCTTTCTTGAGAAAGTAAGCAATCTGATATAGGACACATATATAACAATCATGCAAAACATTTCTATATTTGTTATTTTATACACAAGAAAATAAAAAAGAGAAAGTGAATACTATGCTTGAGTATATTTAGACATCAGTTATTTCTATGGAGAAGGATAGCATTTTTCATTATGAGTCTTTTGAGATTGTCTTGAATCATGGTACAGCTGAGAATAGCTAAATCATTCACATTTGCTTATTGTACAATATTGCTGTTATTGTGTACAATGTTCTCCTGGTTCTGCTGACTTTATTTTATATCAGTTCATGTTAGTCTTTCCATGTTGTGTTGTTTTATTAAATCATCCTGCTCAATAATATTCCATTATATTCATACCCTACAATTTGTTCAACCATTCCCCAATTGATAGGCATCCCACTAAATTTCCAAATCTTAGCCTTCACAAAAAGAACTGATATATGTACTGCTGTCATTTACTCTAATGCATTATGTACCTAGACTATTCCATTGATCTACTACTCTATTTCTTAGCCATGACCAAATTGTTTTGATAATTACCACCTTATAATACAGAGATCTGATATGACTAGATCACTTTCTTTTGCATTATTTTTCATTCCTTTCCTTGATATTCTTGATTTTTTTGTTCTCCTGGATGAATTTTATTATTTTTAGCTCTATAAACTAAATTTTTGTAAGTTTAATTAACATGGTACTGAACAAGTAAATTAATTTAGGTGAAATTATCATTTTATTAAATTGATTCAGCTTAATCATGAGTAATTGATACTTTTGCAGTTGTTTAGTTTTGACTTGTATGAAAAATGTTTTCTACTTATGTTCATTCAGTTTCTGGGTTTGTTTTGGCAGATAAATTCCAAAGTTTTATATTGTCTACAGTTTTTTAAAAGTGAAATTTCTCTTCCTGTTTCTTATTGCTGGAATTTGTTGGTTGTATATAGAAATACTGATGATTTATGTGCATTTATTATCTTAGCAAATTTGCTAAAGTTGTTAACTTTTTCAACTAGCTGTTTTTTGGTTCATTTTCTTGGATTCGTTAAGTATATCATTATATCATCCATCTGCAAAGAGTTATAGTTTTATTTCTTCATTGCCCCCTGTTATTCTTTCAATTTCTTATTTCTTGTTTTAATGCAATAACTAGCATCCTAGTACAATATTGAATGATAGTTGTAATAATGGAGATCCTTATGTCACCCTTGATTTTACTGGTAAACCTTCTAATTTATTCCTATTACAGATCATGCCTGCTGATGATTTAAAGAAAATGACTTCTTTTAAGGTAAAATTCACTTACTCCTTTGTTCTCTAATGTTTTTAATAGGAATTGGTGTTGTATCTTCTCAAAAGGTTCTGCTTCTATTGAAGAAATCTCATGATTTCTCTTAGTTTTAGTGTTGATATGGTAGGTTACACTAATAGTTTTCCTAATATTGAAAAAGTCCTGTTTTCCTGGTGTATATCCCTTCTGATCACAGTGTATAATTCTTTTTGATAGATTGATGCTATAATCTCCATTGTAGTATTTTATTTAAAAATTTTGCATCAATATTAATTAGAAAAATTAGTCCAAAGTTTTCTTTTTCTCTTTTTACTTTTCCTGACTTAAGTATCAGCACCATATTTGTGTCATTGTATAACTTGTATACATTTTATATAGTATTGTGATTAATTGTTCTTTGTATGTTTAGGAAAATCCACTTGTGAATCCATCTGGACCTGGGGATTTTTTCTTACAGTTCATTAATGATTTATTCAATTTCTTTTTCTAAGATTGTATCAAATATTCTATTTCCTCTTTTGTTAAACTGAGCAATTCCTATTTTTGTAAATATTCATCCATTTAATTTAGGTAATCAAAAGTATTGCCATATAATTGAACAAAATATATTATAAATTATTTTAATTCCCTTTTCATTGATGATCAGTTCACATCTTTCATTTTTGATTCTGGTAATATGTTTTCTTCTTTCCTTTTTAAAAACAAATCTACTGATGGTTTATCTATTTTATTCCTCTTGCCCTCATGAAACCAGCATCTAGTATTATTTATTAGTTCAATGGCTTCATTACTTTCAATTTTATCAATTATTATTAATCTCTCCTTTAATTTTAGGAGATTTTCAATTTAGTACTTTAATTAAGGATTTTTAATTTGATTTTTTTCTAGTTTTTTTTCAGTTGCATACTCAATTTATTCACCTATACTTTCTCTATTTTATTGATGTAAGCATTTAGAGATATAAAATTTCCCCTAAGTTTTGCTTTGTTTGCATTCCATAAATTTTGGTATGTTGTCTTGTCTTGGTATGTCAATGAAATTATTTTTATGATTTGTTCTTTGACTCATTTATTCTTCAAGATTGGATCATTTCATTTCTAATCAATTTTAACCTATCTCTTCACTATCCTTTATTCAATATAATTTTTATTGAATTATTATCTGTAAAGGATGTATTTTATACTGCTTTTCTGAATTTGGTTTTGAGGATTTTGTTTCCTAATATAATGCTAATTTTTGTGTATGCTCCAAGTATTATTGAGAAAATACTCACCTCCTTAATGTCTTTTTTAAATTTACTTTGTGGTCAAATTTATCTAGTTCTGGGAGGGAAAAGTTAAGGTCTCCCACTAATAGTTTGTACCTTTGTACTTTTATGTAAGGGTTGGACTCTATTCCTATACTGTTCCAAGTCTCTTGTGCTCGGGCTTAGGGCATTGCTGCCAGCTCTCACTGGACCTCAGTCCTAATCTGCTGGCTTGCACTGGAGAGGAGTCACCTTGCTAGCTTGGAGTGGAGACTTGTCTGCTCTGGGAGTTGCATCTTCTGATGGCCTGTCCTAATAGGACCTTTGCTGCTGCCCTCTGTGGAAGGGGCCATGCTACTGGCCCACTTGCAGGATGATGTTTCACTACTGGTCTGCTTTGGAGGTAGGGCTTGCTGCTGATGATCATTGGAGGGAAGGGCCTTGCTTATGCTTGTTCTAGTGTTTGGAGTTTGAGTTGTAGCCTGTTGCTGCTACTCATTGATTATTCCCCTCTCCCATTCTAGTGAGAGAGTTCTTTCCTGCTCAGTTAGTAAGACACTTCCTCATTGCTGAATTGGTTATGAGGCATTTTCAAAGTTGTTTGGAGGGAGATTTTGGAGGGTTTGGGAGAGTTCCTGTCTCACTCTACCATCCTGACCCTGGAAGTCCTTTATTTGTTTTTAGAATATAATAATACATGGCATTTATATTAATGTTATAAGATTTATAAAGCACTATATGTGTTTTTTCATTGGATCTTGACAACAACCCTGTGAGATGGGATTTGTAATTTACAGATAAGTAAGGCTGAGACAGATTAAGAAACTTATAGAGAGTTGCATAGTTATTAAATACCTGAAATGATATTTGAAGTAAGAACTCTTTGACTTCAAACTTATCACTCTATGTACTGCACCATCTCCACCAAGTCCACTGGAGGATTTGAAGTCAGTTCAACCTGAAAGGACCTCTGAACCAAAGTTACTTTCAGTAGATTGGAAAATGAATAACAAGAAATAAAGAGGAGGCAGGTAGGTGGTGCAGTGGATAGAGAACCAGCCCAGGAGTTAGAAAGGCCTGAGTTTAAATTTGGTCTGAGACATCTGCTAGCTGTATAAAGCTATGCAAGTTACTTAACCCCAATTGCTGCCAGAACAAACAAAAAAGAAGAAGAAACAAACAACTAAGGTTAGGGAAGATTAAGACCCTAATTCTTTTCCTATACAAACTTTTTATATGGTTACGTGTGTCCATAATATACTACTTTAAGAAGTAAGTCTAAATTTAAGCATTATTTATCATGCCATTTGAGAAAAACATTTCACAAGTAAAAATTGAAAGAAAAAGAAAGAAAGAAGAAAAGGAGAAAAGAGAAAGAAAGAGAAAAAGAGAAAGAAATAAAAAGGGGGAGGGAAGGAAGGAGAGAGGAAGACAGAGACAGGGAGCAGAGATAGAGAGAGATGAAGAAAGGAAGGAGGAAAGGAAGGAAAGAAGGAAGGGAAAAGAGAAAGAGAAAGGCAGAAAGGAAAGAGGGAGGGAGCAACGGCAGGCAGAAAGGAAAAAAAGAAAGTAATGAAGGAAGGAAGGGAGGGAAGGAGGAAGTGAGGGAGGGAGAGAAGAAGGGAGGAAGGGAGGAAGGAAGGAAGGGAAAAAGGGAGAGAGGGAGGAAGGGAGGAAGGGAGGAAGGGAGTGAGAGTGGGGAGAAAGAAAAGAAGGAAAAAGGGAGGGAAGGAGGAAGAAAGGGAGGAAAGAAGGGAAGAAAGAAAGAAATGGAGAATAGCAAAGGCAACCTTTAAGAGAAAACACTCAGCTATGTGTCCCTAATCTCCATTCCAAGACATTACTAAATGGCCCCCTTATGTAGTGAGCAAACTCAGTTTAGGGAAAATTTTTTCTTTGTTTTTGAAGAGATTTTTATACTTGCCTACCACATTTTCTAAAAATTTTTTTCTTTATTAATAATCTTTTTTTCTCTTTCTCTCACCTGCTTTTTCCTACTTAGAAAGAAAAATAAAAGTCTTTACCCAGAAATAGGTTTGCTTAATACTTTTTTTGGATATGAGCTTCACCTATTAAAAGTGAATCAATTTTGCCTATTTGTAGAGTTTTCTCAACTACTAGTTGGTATGTCAGAAATCACATCTTCTACTTTTAGAATTGCTATTCCCTCTTGGTCAACAGGGTCATGCCTTCTGTAATATAAATTCAATTCAATATTTTTGTGTATTTTATAATTTTTCTATGTATGCTCAAAAACCAGATGGCAAAAGATACATTTGTGGGAAATGTGCGATAAAATAAACCATTAAGATTTCCTTCTAGAGATGATCGTATTGTCCATTTAATGAAATTTGTAGAAATTGGTCATATATTGGCCATTTGGAGCATTACACAATCTGTGTGATGAGTAAGACTTTTCTCATTAATAAATATATAAAAAAAGTAAATCACTTATTCATACTGGGTAATGTAGCAGTTTATTATATACTGTATGAATTTTGTGATCAAGGAATTCCCTGATGAAAGAATAGCATAATATTAATTACTAGCACCATCTGTGCTAAACAATAGGCAAACTAATATTTTAATACAATGATTTCATGCATGTCAGTTATCTCCTACATTAAACATTGCAGTTTGTGTGATGTGGTTTACCTGTCTATTAATTTAAATTACCAATGTTCTTACAGAGGTTAAAACTATGAATACATGAATTAAGATTGAATGTAATAAAACACTAATAAATGAGACATGAATCTCATTAATTCATCAAGGATATGTATATGTGTATACATATATATGTTTATATATATATACATATGAAGAGAGATAATATGAATGTATACATTAGATTTTATTCTATCTCATATAGATTTTTTTGAAACGGTTTCTTCATAGAAAAGGGAAGCATGCTATTTTAATAATGCAAAGACGTTCAAATTGGTTAGATACTTAAGGTGTTCACTTCTAACAAAGGCTAAAAACTGAATTCAGAAAAAGATAATATCAGTATAAGTACAAGCCAGAGAAATAGTGGCACAGTGCAAAGAGATATGACTTCAGAGGGAGGGAAATCTGGGTTCAAGTGCTACTTCTGACTACAGTGGCTAATTGGTCCTGGGCAACTTATTTAACTTTAATATACTCGAAAAAGCTCTCTAAAGCTATAAGTTTTTAAAGAATGTATTGATCTCATTGGTATTGAGAGTTTTCTTGCCAGAGAATTGCCTATACTGATGGAATCAAAATACCTTGATGTTGCATTGTACAAAGTGAAACTAGAGCCAGGAAAGCCTGAACTCAAATCCAGCCTCAGACACTTACTAGCTGGGTTATCACAAGCAAATCACTTCAGCTTTATCTAGTTCTTTATCCATAAAATGGAAATAGAAATAGCACTTATGTTCCAGAGATTCAAATAAGATCATATCTGTAAAGTCCTTAGCATGGCCTGGAAAATAGCAGGCACTTAATAAATGTTTGTTCCCTTCCCTTCATTATTCCCAGGCAAACATTTAAAAAATGAATTTACTTCCTCAACTTTTACTTATTAATTTAAAATAAAGCATGCTATATTCCATGTAAAGGAGATCACCAAAGAATTATAGCGTTTTGTCATTTGTAATAATCTCAGTGGTCATCTAGCTCAATCCATACCTGAAAGGAATTTTTATTATATCCTACCTGAGGAGTAGTCATCAAATCAAATCTTGAAGGCTTCCAAGGAAAGGTAAGCCATTACTTCCTGAGGCAAACCATTCTACTTTGATCTCCAATCTCAATTTTTAGTCAGAATTCACCTTTTCCTGCTCATGGATCACATACCATTCTGTGTATGTGTGCATGTATATGTACATATATGCATGTGCATACATGTATATGATCAAGTATGTATATACATATATATGTATAGATATATTTTTCTTGTGCACTAATCTTATTTGGTATTATTATTTTTTGTCTATGTGTTTCTCCTCCCAAGTTGAATGTAAAGTCCATGAAAGCAGGGATAATTTCCTATATATCTTTGTATCTTTCTTAACAGTATAGTGCATCACAAAAAATAAAATGATAAGACGATAGTATTTGGTAAATGTTTGTTGCATTTCCTTGAAATACTTAAGTTTTTTTCAGATGCTATTTCTTCTCCCTTATACTTGATAGGGAAAATGTGTCACATTGAATGGTGAATTGGGCCCCTGGAACCTTAGATGCTTACTAACCATATGCTCCTTGGCAAGTAACTTACCCTCTAAGGTTCATCTTCCTCATCTATAAAATAGGAATCATAATAATACCTACTTCCCAGAGTTGTTGTGAGGTCTAAAGGAGATTAAGATGGCTATGTGTACCTATTCTTCTCCAATATCGTGAAATGGTAAGTGTAAGAAGGAATGAAAAGGGGCAATGATAGAAGGCAACTGGTCACTGTGGGCTCTGTCTCTCACTATAACAATATGTACCCCATGGAACTCCAGACTAGTGAAGTTCTAACAAACTAGAATGCAGACAAAAGTTTTTAAGAGTGAATTACCGCAAACTTTGTAATACTACTATTTGGTAAATGTCTGTTGCATTTCCTTGAAATATTTGTTTTTTCAGATGCTATTTCTTCTGACTAGGGGAAAGGAGAAACACTTAATAGACATAACTCAACACTTGGCTGGCTGACCCAAAGATGTGTGTTTCTCTGTGTGTGTGTGTGTTTGTGTGTGTGTGTTTCTCTGTGTGTGTGTTTCTGTGTGTGTGTGTGTGTGTGTGTGTGTGTGTGTGAGAGAGAGAGAGAGAGAGAGAGAGAGATAGAGAGAGAGAGAGAGAGAGAGAGAGAGAGAGAGACTGAGAGACAGGGACAGAGAGATTCAGAGAAAGAGACAGAGACAGATAGAGAAAGATAGAGACAGAGACAGACAGATAGAGACAGAGACAGAAAGAGGAGGAAAGGGGTGGAGGGAGAGAAACAGAGGGATGGCAGAAGAGGTAGGAGGAGAGAGGCATTAGAGAGATCAGACCATGTAGGATGGAAAAGATTAATGTTACTTTGCTCATTGTGACTGATGAAGAGAGGGGAGCCTATAATTATGTGTAATTGGTCCAGAGAACACCTTGGCATCTTAGTATTACACAATGTGGGTTTGCAACCGGTGCAACATCAATGTCTCAAGGAGCAGAGAGTGACCTTGCCTAAGGTTCTCTATCTTCCTATTCCTCAATTTTGCAGGTTATGACAATACTGATTACCTTACACTCCTAGATTCTCTCTCTTGTCTAGGTTTTGGTGAGACCGCTGTCCAGGCTCTCTTTTGATTTGAATGATTATTTTTGTTTCTTTTTTCTCAGTTTTCATTCAGGTCACACTCAGTAACTGTAGGTTCTGGACCCTCATCATTTCTCTCTTTACTTTACTCTCACTTCTGCCTCCTGAACTCTACATCGGTTCAACTATTATCTTACGTACAATGATTCCCAGATGTTTATATCCATGTAAAACATCTCTTCTGGATTTCACTTCTGTATTACCAATTCCCCTTTGAATATGGCTAATTAAATATTCTAAAAAACATCTCAAATCCAACGTGTTCAAAACAGAATTTATTGTTTTTTCCTGAAGTTGTCATCTCTTCCCAAATTTCTTGTTACTCTTCTAGGCATCACCATTCTCCCAGTAACCTAGGCTTACAACCTCAATGTCATCTTAATATCTTACTTACACACACCCCATTTATAAAATCAGTTGTCTAATCTTGTCATGTTTATTTCATTAAACATATCTTGTTACACAACATGTCTTTTATTCATCCACCTCTTTTCATGAACAGCTACCATCCTACTGCAAATTCTTATCAACTATTATAACCTGATATTTTCTTAAGGGAAGGTAGAAAAAAAATAGGGTGGAGGGGATTATGCATAAATAATACTTAAACACAAATCCAAGGTGATGTGCAATGGATATAAAGCAAAAGTAAATGAACTAGGGAAAAGGTATCACATATATATTCAAAAATTAACCTAGCAAATCAACAACAGACTGGAGAAATATATAACTTTCTTGACAATTGGTGATGGTGGAGAGCCAGTATCAAGATGAGTCATACTTAATGATAAAAATATTAACATGATGCTCGTTGTGGGTCACAATCCCATTTAGGGTCATGCAATCAAATGTTGGGGTCACAAAAACTTTCAACAGTAAAATGTTTTTGAATGCACAATGACCAAAAATTAATTCAAAATGAAACCCATAATGAATTGGAGGTGTTTCTAGCAGCTCTTACTCATGTTGTATCATGTGACTTCACTGTAGTCTTGGTTCTGAGCACACAACATTCATACATTGCACTGTGCGTGTCATCACTCTATGCAATGCCAATGAACACTGACAGAAACACCTTGGCTCAGATTCGAAACTATTATGTTATAAATTGTACTGTTTACTGTACATATAAAATTTTCCTTTTTTATAGAAACATGGTAGTTTAATTATGTAAAATAAAGATTTTTAGTATCTTCCTTAGCATGTAAGTAGCAAACTATTTTTGGATTGGATTGTGTTGGAATGTTTGATTTTAAAATTGCTATTATCTCATTCTTTTACAGAAACATAACTGCTTAATTGCAACAAGTAAAACAATATTTCTTTAATGGTATTTCTCCAAAATTCCTCAGTTTTTAAAATTAAGCATAAGCAAATATAATTTCATAAAATAAAGCTAATATTTATTAGAGAAATTTTAGCAATGTTTATGTAATTTCAGGACAAAATAGTTTTCAGTTATGGATAGGTGACTAAATTTAGAAAGAAGAGGTAAAAATATTGATGATAATGCAGTACATATTCACTAGCAGATTGTAGTGCACCTAAATTGACAAGAGAAAGAAAATGTCAAATAATTTTTAAATATAGGTTAATTTTAATGATGATTATGTAAGAAAATTTTTTGTTTAATTTTTAATGAAGTGTTGTCTCAGAAGAGCATGAAACCAGCTAAATTAAAATAACATCTTAACATCAAATATATAACACACTACCATAAACCACAGGAACATTTTTAACAATTTTTAAAATCTTCAAATAGAGAAAAACAATGTTTTTAAAAATTTATTTCTTTCGATAAAAAAAATTCACTTTCACCTTATGAAACGTTATTTAATTGCAAAAGCTAAAAAAAAACCCTATATTAGGAGAAAATCTTGTGTTACCTGCTGCTATAAAAATGTCAGAAATAGTTCATGGGGAAAAGTGTGGGAATAAATTCATAAAATTTCTTTATCAAATGATAATGCTTTCAAAGGAATTTCTGATATTAGTAATGACCATTTCCAGGAGATTATTACCAGGCTTAAGGGCAGCTCAAAATTTGCAATTCAGTTAGGTGAAACCAATAATATTTCTAACATGGCACAGTTGTTACTTTATCTAAGATGTTTATAAAGAAAGCATACATGAGAAATTATAATTTTGTCACCTTTTGGAAGGACACACAAGAAGGGAAGATATATATCTTAAATTCATGAATTTTTCTCAAATGAAGGTCTACAATGGAAAAAAATTGCATTGGATCCGTACAGATGGTGTTGGAGCAATGAAGGGTGAGAATATTGAATTTATAGCAAAAATTAAAACTGGTGGCAATGAACATGTTACTTTGACTCACTGCATCATTCATGGGGAGACATTCCTAGTTAAAAAAAAATCACCTAAGTTAGATGTTGTGTCACATAATGCTGTTAAAATAGTTAACTGCATTAAAAACTATGCCCTTACCAGTCATTTGTTTTCAAACCTTTATAAGACACGGATTCCAATTACAAAAGCTGATTACTACATGCAGAAATAAGGTGACTCTCAAGAAAGTGGAGTTTAAACTTATTATTGAAATTGAAGGATGAAGTTATATTTTTGACAGCAGAAATCCAATTTTGTTGATTTTTAAAATAATGATTTATGGCTTTAAAACTGTTATTTTTTTAAATCAATGATTTAAGTATGTCACTTCAAGGAAAAAATTGTAACATTCATGTTTGAAGATAAAAATGGAAGTTTTACTAAAAAAGTTAACATATGGAAAGACAGGGTGAAAAGCAGTTCTTTAGAAATGTTTACAGCTACAGATGATTTTATAATTGAAATTAACCTCCCCAAAGATTTAATTGTAAAAGTTATAACTGATCATCTGAACTGCCTGAAGATACAGTTTCAAAAATACTTTCTTTCAAATTATGATTCTAAAAAAATTAAGTTGGATTCATAAGCCACATTTAATTGAAATTTTTTTAAGAGTCATCTGCCATTAAAAGTTCAAGAAGAATTTGCTGAGTTATCAAGCAAAACAGTTTTAAAATGACTTTCCTAAAAAATTGTCAAATGAATTTTGCTTGTAATTAAGACAGAATTTCTAACAATTTCTGAAATAGCCACAAACATATTTCTGTCATTTTATATGTATTTATGTGAAATAGTGTTGATAATATTATAAAATCAAAATATTGATCAACTTTGAAAAATATTGAAGATACTTTATATTTTGTAGTATCAAATATTCAAACATAATTTAATTCTTTATATAAAAATAGACACATCCATCTCATTAGTATGCAAATTTACTTTAATCTTTAATAAATGGTAAAACTATACATATACCACAATTGTTTTTACAGAAATTTATGATTTATTACCAGTAAATCTTTGATTTACATAATTATTTTATAAACCTGTATACTCAGGGTAATGTAAAAATATCTTGGGTTTGAAAAGGGGTCATAAATGAAATAAGTTCAGGAACCCCTGACTATTGACTATCAGATGGAAGATAGCAAGGCAATAAACATTTGTTATTCCATTGAAAAAAGCCCTTATCAAAATCATTTAATTTGAAAATCATAGGTAAAACACTGTTGGGCTTAATTAACAGGGTTATATCTTCTTTTTTTTTTTTTTATAAAGCAGGTTGTAATCTGCTTTTATCAGTTTAAGATATGCTACTACTAAAACCTACCTTTTCATTTTTTTCATTAGCTCCTTGCACATTCTTGTCTTTTTGTTCTTCCAAATATTTTTTAATATTTTAATATACTAAAATAATTATTTTGTGATTTTATTGGGATGGCACTGAATATAAAAAGTTATTTTAGGTAAAACTCATTTTTATTTTACTGACCCTGCCTTACCATGAGCAATTAATGTTTCTCCAATTATTAAACTTGATTTTATTTGTAAAAAGTTTTTTTCTTAAATAATGTTAGTGTTTCAGTTTTTTAAATTTTTTAAAGCTTTTTATTTACAAAACTTATGCATGAGTAATTTTTCAACATTGATCCTTGCAAAACCTTCTGTTCCAAATTTTTCCCTCCTTCCTATCATGCTCTCCCCTAGATGGCAGGTAGTCCAATATATGTGAAATATGTTAAATTATATGTTAAATCCAATATATGTATGCATAGTTATAGTTATCTTATTGCACAAGAAAAATCAGATCAAGAAGAAAAAAAAAAACTGAGAAAGACCATGAAATGCAAGCAAACAACAAGGAGAGTGAAAATTCTATGTTGTGGTCCACACTCAGTTCCCACAGTTCTCTCTTTGGGTGTAGATGGCTCCCTTTATCACAAGATCATTAGAAGTGTTTTGAATCATCTCATTGTTGAGGAGAGCCACATCCATCAGAATTGATCATTCTATTGGTAGCTTCTTGCAATAATATTCCATGAAGGAAAGGGCCCCACATGTGTAGGAATGTTTGTGGCAGCCCTTTTTGTAGTGTCTAGAAACTGGAAACTGAATGGGTGCCCATCAATTGGAGAATGGTTGAATAAATTATGGTATATGAATGTTATGGAATATTATTGTTCTGTAAGAAACGACCAGCAGGATGATTTCAGGGAGGCCTGGAGAGACTTACATGAACTGATGCTAAGTGAAATGAGCAGAAACAGGAGATCATTGTACACGGCAACAACAATACTATATGATGATCAATTCTGAAGGACGTGGCTCTCTTCAACAATGAAATGTTTCAAACCACTTCCAATTGTTCACTGAAGAAAGCCATATACACCCAGAGAGAGGGATGTGAAATGTGGACCACAACATAACATTTTCATGCTCTCAATTGATGTTTGCTTACATTGTGTTTCCTTTATCTGATATTTCTTTCTTGTAGATACGATTTTTCTTGCACAACAATGATAAGTGTGGAAATATATATACGTACATTTGATTTGTCAAGTATTTTATCAAAATTAACATGTAGTGGATATCCTGCCATCTAGGGGAGGGATGGGGAGTAGGGGAGAAAAATTTGCAACAGAAAGCTTTGTAAGGGTTAATGTTGAAGAATTACCCATACCTATGTTTTGCAAATAAAAATAAATAAAAACAATAATATTCCATAACATTAATATACCATAATTTATTCAGCCATTCCCCAATTGCTGGGTATCCACTCAGCTTCCAGTTTCTTGCCACTACAAAAAGTGCTTCTACAAGCATTTTTGCACATGTGGGTCCCTTTCCCTCCTTTAAGATCACTTTGGGATATAGGCCCAGTAGAAACACTGCTGGGTCAAAGGGTTTGCACGGTTTGATAACTTTTTGGGCATAGTTCCAAATTGCTCTCCAGAATGGTTGGATCCGTTCACAGTTCCACCAACAATGTATCAGTGTCCCAGTTTTCCCATATCCCCCTCCAATATTCGTCATTATCTTTTCCTGTCTTCTTAGCCAATCTAAGAGGTCTATAGTGGTATCTCAGAGTTGTCTTAATTTGCATTTCTCTGATCAATAGTGATTTGGAGCACCTTTTCATATGACTAAAAATAGTTTCAAATTCTTCATCAGAAAATTGTTCATATTCTTTGACTATTTATCGATTGGAGAATGGCTTGAATTCCTATAAATTTGAGTCAATTCTCTATATATTTTAAAAATGAGGCCTTTATCAGAACTTTTGAATGTAAAAATGTTTTTTCCAGTTTATTGTTTCTCTTTTAATCTTGTCTGCATGAGTTTTGTTTGCACAAAAACTTTTTAACTTAATATAATCAAAATCATCTATTTTGTGATCAATTATGATTTTTAGTTTTTCTTTGGTCACAAATTCCTTTCTCATCCACAGATCTGAGAGGTAAATTATCCTATGTTCTTCTAATTTGTTTATAATATCATTCTTTATGTCTAGATCATAAACCCATTTCTACCTTATCATGGTATACAGGGTTAAGTGTGGGTCAATGCCTAGTTTCTACCATACTAGTTACCAATGCTCATATACATTTTTCCCAGCAGTTTTTGTCAAATAGTGAATTCTTATCCCAAAAGCTGGAGTCTGGGTTTGTCAAAGACTAGATTAGTCACTGACTATTTTGTCCTGTGAATCTAAACTATTCCGCTGATCAACTACTCTTTTTCTTAGCCAGTACCAAATGGTTTTGATGACTGCTGTTTTATAATATATATTTTAGATCTGGTATAACTAGGCCAACTTAATTTGCTTTTTTTTCATTAATTCTCTTGAAATTCTTGATCTTTTGTTCGAGCAGATGAATTTTGTTTTTGTTTTTTCTATGTCAGTAAAAATAATTTCTTGGGAGTTTGATTGGTATAGCACTAAATAAATAGATTAGTTTAGGTAGTATTGTCATCTTTATTATATTCACTCTTGACCTATTCAAGAGCAGTTGGTATTTTTCCAATTGTTTAGATTTGACTTTATTTGTTTGGAAAGTGTTTTGTAGTTTTGCCCATATAGTTCCTGACTTTCCTTTGGCAAATAAATTCCCAAATATTTTATAATATCTACAATTACTTTAAATTAAATTTCTCATTGTATCTCTTGCAGTTGGATTTTGTTAGTGATGTATAAAAATGCTCATATACATATTTTTTATTTTGTATTTTGTATCCTGCAACTTTGCTAAAGTTGTGGATTATTTCTAATAGTTTTTAGTTGATTCTCTAGGGTTTTCTAAGTATACCTCATATCATCTGCAAAAAGTAATAATTTGGTTTCTGTATCAATTCCTTTACTCTAATTCCTTTAATCTCTTTTTTTTCTCTTATTGCCAAAGCTATAATTTTTAATACAATATTAAATAGTAATGGTGATAGTGTGCAACCTTGTTTCACTCCTGACCTTATTGGGAATGATTCCCGTTTATCCCCATTAAATATGATGCTTGCTGATGTTTTAAATAGATGCTATTGACAATTTTAAGGAAAAGTCCATTTATTCCTATACTCTCTAGTGTTTTTAATAGGAATGGATGTTGGAGTTTATCAAATGCTTTCTCTCCATCTATTGAGATAATCATATGGTTTTTATTAATCTGATTATTGATATAATCTATTATGCTAATAGTTTTCCTAATATTGAACCAGCCCTCCATTCATGGTATAAATCCTACTTGGTCAAAAAAATGTTATTTTAAATGAGATATCTCTTTCTCTTCTTGCAGAATTTTGTCTGTGCTATACAGGAATTCCAATGATTCATTGGATTTTCTTTATATTCTGCTATTATGCTAAAATTATTAATTGTTTTAATTAACTTTTTAGTTAAGTGATTGGGATTTTTCAAGTATATCATCTGCAGAAAGAAATGTTATTATCTCATTCTCTATTCTGATTACTTCTATTTCTTTTTCTTCTCTTATTACTATTGCTTCAATTTCCAATACAATAGTAATAATAGTCATGATAGTATGCATCCTTGTTTCATATCTGCTCTTATTAGGAAGGCTTCTAGTTTAATCCTTTTATAAATAATGTTTGCTAGTGTTTTTAGATAGAGGCTATTTTATAAACTTAATGTTTATGAAATGTTGTGTACAGTCCTGGGCATTAATAATCTGAAAACTCTCTAAAAGATAATGACCACAATAGTGAGAACCTTCAGTTTGTGTCATCTGAAAATTATTTGAAGGAATTGGGTATACTTAATTTGAAGAGAAAAGATTTATGGGAGGGAAAAGGATATGATGGCTGTGGTCAAAAATTTTCAGTACTATCGAATTAGACCTTTCCTGTTTGTTCCAGAGATTAAAACCAAGAGTGGTAAGAGTAAGTTGCAAAAAGAAAAATGTAGACTAATTGTTAGGAAAAACCTATTAATTTTAAAAATAAAAAATAAAAGATAGAAAGTTGCCTCAAAGTAGAATGGGATACAGTTAGAGGTCCTGAGTTCTCATTTCATTGGAATCCTGAAGAAGATTCTAGATAACAATTTATTGGGTGTGTTTTAATGGGATTTCCTTTTGTTTAAGAGTTAGGATATATGACTACATTCAGCATCAGCATACTTAGTAGGTAATTTCTCCCCAAAGGAGACTAATAGAAGAAATGAGTAGATAATGCTGAAAGGAATGTTTACAGTTAATCTAAGAAAAATACTTCTTAATAATCAGTTATCCCAAAGACAAATTTGTTGACCCTCTAAGTAGTAGGTTCCCACCCATAGTATCATAATCTTATAAAGAGAGACCCTAGAGATCCTCTGATTTTATCAGGCCCCGAGCTAAGTATTTAAGTCATTTAATCAACTCTGCAGTGTTGATTCTACAAATTCTTTTGTTGATCCCAAGTTATTTCCCAGGTTACTACAGAAAAAGAAAGCCCTGGCCTGCTGTTGCAGTTGCTTTTTCTGAAAATGTTAATATAAGACATCAACCAACCATTAAATATAGTCAAAATGATCAAAAGGGCATACAAGAACTTCTATTGTAATTCTTTTTATCTCTCTTCTCTTTACCTCTTCTTCCTCTTTTCAATATAATATAAAAATTTTCTCAATGAAATTCATAGTTACCTTGAAATCTGTAGTGGGGAAAAAAAAAAATTGACTATCCTAATTGACTTGTACCTTTCTTAGAATCATGCTTATGATATCAGAAGCTTATCTTATCTGCTTCTTGAAGTGTGTTTTCCAGGGTTTTCTTGTTACTAGATGTATGGGCTTCCCCATCCATTCATTCAATACCATTAAGAAAAGATTTTTTTTTAAATATATTTTTGTTCTTGTTCTATTGTTGCTCCTTCAATTAGAACCTAGGATTCCACCTTTGAAACAATCAAATCCTTCAAATCCAGAAAATATTATCAGTTATTATTAGTATAATTACATTTATAGAAAATATCATTGGAGGAAACATTCCCATTAAAGGAATAGTATGTCCACCAAAATAACAAACACCTTGACCGGAAAATATAAGATAATTAATATCTTTGTAGGAGATAGGACATTTCAGGCTTTAAAGGGTTCAATAAATGAAGTATGGAAAAAAATAAATACAGTAAAAATATACTGTCTTCAACATCAGGATGAGCTATGTTTAAGTTCTGCAAATAATTGAAGAACCAAACTAATGAAGCAGCAGGAAGAAATTCATCATGGTTTCCCACCAAATTCCTCCAGAAAGATATAGAAAATATAGAAAATCTTAGAAAAAGTCATAGCAGTTGTATTTTTTCCAGCCTAGCTTGTCTTAGGATAACATACACAAGTATCCAGATACTGGGGACAAACTGTTATTTGGCGCACATTGTGTACAAAGCATTATAGCTCTCAGAGAATGAAGGAGAGCCAAGAATGGGTATCAATTCAGGAAAAACAGACAATAAGAGATTACAGAGGATCTCTGAAGTAGTACAGGATTCAAGAACAGGAACTATCTGGTAGTTCTATTGCCTACTGCCCAGTTTTGGATTGGACTGAAGGAGGCATCTGCAAATAGTGATGATAGGAAAGAATAGTTGCTAAGTCATAATTAAGAATGGAACAAGTTCAGATGCACACAGTAGATCTGTGATTATGATTCCAGAAACATGGTGGAAATTCAGTTTTAACTCTCTCAGAATACTGGCAAAACATGCTTAGGGGTCCTGAATCAAAGGGGAGTCTATGGTCAATTACTCTTAACCTATGGAATTTCCCAGGAGGCTACTAGTACCTAAGTCCAGCTCTTTTCAAGGTAGTAAAGAATTCCAAACTGAGGGTTATCATCAATTGTGGAATGGCTAAACAAATTTTACATATGAATATTATCAGATATTATTAAGCTATAAGAAATGATGAAGAAAACAGTTTCAAAAATCTGGGATGATTTTTATGAAAATTTCAAACACATTAAGAAATTAATAAATAATTTATACAGAAATATTATAAAAATAATAATAAGCACACAACTTTGAAACATTTAGAAATTCTGATCATGAAAATGACCAACCACAATTCCAAAGTACATGCCATCCACTTGAGATCAAAACATGGTGGATTCAGCATAGGTTGAGGTACTATTGGGGGAATAACCAGTGAAGAAATTGATAGATAGATAGATAGATAGATAGATAGATAGATAGATAGATAGATTTATATAGATATAGATATTTGTAATAGGTTTTATCTTGTTTTTCTTGCCTTCTCAAGGGGTGGAGAAAAGGGAAAGGTTGGGGAAGAAAATTCAGAAGCAATATTACATTAAAATAAAATAAAAATAAAAATAATTTTATCATCAACACCCTTACCCGACTAGGCAAAAGAAAGCCACTAAGTCATTTTCTGTTTCAATTTCCTCACCTGTGAAATTGGAATAATAATACCAATAACTACATCACAGCCATGTTTTGAGACTCAAATAAGTTGATACATCATGCTCTATGTAAACCTTAAAGTAATATATAAATATTAGTTAATACAATTGGCAATATTTCTATATAGTTTTGAGTCAAAGAGAGGGCGATATAATACTTTGAAGAAAAAAAGAGGGAACTCAGTTCATTTGTTCATGTCTTGGTCTTGGGTTTACCATTAACTAGTTCTGTGACTCTTACAGAATCAACTTAACTGTTCTGAGCTCATAGTTTTCTCCCCTGTGAAATGAAAGGATAAAATGATCTAACATCCCTTTCAAGCTGTTTCTATGATTAGAACATGCAGTAGCAGCTATCCAAGAACATTTCCTTACATGGTACTACATTTTTAGAAGCAATATCTCCTCAAAGTTATGTTTTACCTATCTTTGAGTCTCTTAACACAGCCTTTCTTGGGTTTTCCAAGTGCCTTTAACATTCACTGTCCATACCACACTCCCCCTTGGGCTTGGCAGAATGTTCTTGATCTGTTTTCTCTTCCTAGACTTGGCCAATTCCCCTAGGATGGGAGTTTCTTTCAAACATTGGCTGACTCCCTCTGCTTGGGAACTTCCTCCTTAATACTAACTGTCTATCACTGACTGTGTATCTCCTCCAGGTCTTAACTGTCTTTCCGTGGCTGAGTGCCCAAGTTTAGAATGAAATGGTCATTTCATAGTGGATGTGTTGCTTTCTAAATGTAACTGATTTATCTTTATTTTAATCTGTTTCAAAATTTCTTATAATTTATTTCAATTTCTTCTATTGCTATTTAAAAGGTTTCTAGGATATATTTTACATACTATGTTATATATTCTTATATGTTAAAATGATAATTAAATCCAGTTCTTAAGTAACATATATTCTATTAGATAATAAGATATAGATAACATAATTTTAATATATGGAATACAAAATTCTCTGTAGCTGTCCTTGTTCCATCTCCTTTCATATTCTCCAGGATACTTCCCTTACTCTCCCCTTTCCCTTCTCTAACTTTCTATCCCTTTCTCCCTCTGCTTACTAGATCATACTATCTTCTCATGCTATAATCCTATGTGTCTCCTGCCATTTTCAACAACACTTCTTAAAAAACCTATCTATAAGAGCAGCTAGGTGGTGCAGTGGATAGAGCATCATCCCTGAAGTCAGGAAGAACTGAGTTCAAATCAGGTCTCAGAAGCTTAACACTTCCTAGCCATGTGACCCTGGCCAAGTTACTTAACCCCAGCTACCTCAGTCAAAACAAAAACAACAACAACAAAAAAAAACCAAACAAACAAAAGCTGTGTACACAATAAAGTTAACTTTATTTCCACCCACTCTCTTTTAAGTCTTCTACAATATGGATTCTTATCTCTTTCAATTGAAACTATCTTTTCTGAAGTCACCTATTCTGTATTAATAACCAAATCTAATGGCCTTTTCTCAGTATTCATTCTACTTGACATCCCTTCATATTTGACACTATTGGCTAACCTTCCTTCAGATATTTTTCCCTCTGAGTTGTCCTAACTGTTCTCCTTTGATTTTTAAAAACCACATATCTAATCAGTCTTTCTTTGTCTCCTTTGCTAAATCTTCAATCTCTAAGACATCAAGTAACTAACTATGGGTATATCACAAGTACATATTCTATTCTTTTGTTTTCTCTATTTATACTCTTTCTTGAAGACATCATCAGCTAATTTCTGTGCTTTGGACTCTTAGATTTATATTTTCATCCTTAATCTTTCTCTTGAGCTTCTAGTAATATATTAATTGATTACTGGGAATTTCCAATGAGATATCAGATGGACATATCAAATTCAGCATGTCTGAAGTGGAGCTCATCTTTTCTACAAACCTAATCCTATTTGCTATTCCCATATTTCTGATCAGGATCCTTTCTGTCACCCAAGTTAAAAATATTTGTGTCATTAGGAGCTTCTTCCTCTCTTGTCTCATATCCACTCAACTGTCACATCATTTTTTCTACAGAATGATTTTTGCTAATTTTACATATGATTGTGTCATTCATCTGCACAATAAACTCTACTGGTTCCCCTAATATTTTCAAGGTCAAATGTGAACTTCTTTGGCATTTAAAGTTCTAGTCCATCTCTCCAGACTTATACATTATTTCTCTCCATACACATGCTCTCTGCATAAGAATGTATATTTTACTTCTCTGCCTTTCCACTATCTACCAGTACTGAAAAATAATCCTTCTTTTTTGCTCTTTCTCAGAATTTGCAGATTCTTTCAAGGCTCAGCTCAAGTGCAACCTTCTATATCACGATTTTTTTGATCTGCAGAGCTCCTATTATCTCCTTCCCCATCCTCCCTTCATTCTAAAGCATCTAATTTGCATGTATGTAAATGTCACCTTCATCCTCCATCAGGACAGCAAGTATTAGACTTGGGACCTGAATCCAGTTCTTTCTGGATTCAAAACCAGCTCCCAGTCTACATTATGCTCCCTCTCACCTTCAAAATATTAACAATATACCATTAATTTAATGCTAGTGTTGGGGCGGAGTCAAGATGGCGAACTGCAGACACCATTCTCTGTGAACTCCTGAGACCTTCCCTCAGACCCAGACAAAGTGAGCCTTCGAACTGGTTTTTGGAGTGAGGGCTCTGCCAAACATTTGGACTACAACACACTTCTATCAAAAATCTACCTTGAAAGAACTCCGGAGAAGATTAGCCTCAGGGGAAATCGGCTGCTGGTCGAGATCAGACTCCAGCTGGGGCAGAAGTCAGGGCTGCAATAGAAGGGCGGATTTTAGGCACCCAGGAAGCCCCTGGGAGACGCCTAGGCCACTTTGCTCTGCTTGCGGGCAGGTGCTTTGGAAGATCTGCCTTTGATAAAGGGTGGATCGAGAGCAGCTGAAAACGTGATCCTAGTGCGAATCTAGCCGGACCAGCCTCAGACCGTAAGTCAACTCGGCAAACTGCCCCAGGGCAAATACAAATTGTTGCAGTATTCTCTGCTGGTGACTGATATCCCAACTTTATTTATTTTTTTTTTTAATAAAGCTTTTTATTTACAAAACATGAGTGATTTTTCTACATTGACCTTTGCAAAAACTTTTTTTTCCCAAGCTTTTCCCCTCCTTCCCCCCACCTCCTACCCCTAGATGACAGGCAATCCAATACATGCTAAACAGGATAAATTATATGACAAATACAATACATGTATACATATCTATACAGTTATCTTACTGCACAAGAAACATCAGATCTAGAAAGAGAAGAAGAAAAAAAAACAACCTAAGAAGGAAAACAAAATGCATGGAAATATTCACAGAAAGCGTTAAAATGCTGTGTTGTGGTTCGCACTCAGTTCCCACAGGCCTCTCTCTGGATGTATATGACTATCTTCATCGCTGAACAATAGGAACTGGTTTGAATCACATCATTGTTGAAGAGAACCATGTCCATCAAAATCGATCATCGTATAGTCTTGTTGCTGTGTATAATGTTCTCCTGGTTCTGCTGATTTCACTCAGCATCAGTTCATGCGAGTCTCTCCAGGCCTCTCTGAAAACCTCCTGTTGGTCATTTCTTACAGAACAATAATATTCCATAACATTCATATACCATAATTTATTCAGCCATTCTCCAATTGATGGGCATCCTTTCAATTTCAAGTTTCTTGCCACTACAAAAAGGGCTGCCACAAACATTTTTGCACATGTGGGTCCCTTTCCCTCCTTTAAAATCTCTTTGGGGATATCCCAACTTTAAATCATGAGCAAGAAGCAGAAGAGAGCTCTCACCATAGACAGCTTTTATGGAGAAAAAATAGAACAGTCCCCAGCTCCTGACATTATGAAAACAATCTCAGATGAAGCCACAAAGGCAGACTTAAGTTGGTCTTCCTTTCAGAAGGCTTACCTGGAAGATTGCATTAAGAATCTCAAAAGAGAGCTAGAAAAATGGGGAAATAAATTGAGATCAGTGCAACAGAAATATCAAAAACTGGAAAATAGGACTGCTGAATTGGAAAAAGAAAACAATTCACTGAAAAAGAAAATTGGTGAATTGGAAAAAATCAATTGGAAAAAGACAACAATTCGCTGAAAAATAAAACTGGCAAAACGGAAAAAGAATGCATTGAATCAAGAAATTCAATTGGCCAGCTACAAAAGGAGCTAAAAAAGATAACTGAAGGAAATAATACTTTAAAAATTAAAATTGAACAAATAGAAGTAAATGACTCAATAAGACTTCAAGAATCAGTTAAACAAAAACAAAAAAAAATGAAAAAATAGAAGAAAATATGAAATATCTCCTAGGAAAAACAACTGACTTGGAAAACAGATCCAGGAGAGACAATTTAAGGATTATCGGACTCCCTGAAAGCCACGATGAAAAAAAGAACCTGGATGCTATCTTGCAGGAAATCATGAAAGAGAATTGCCCTGATGTTTTAGAATCAGAAGGCAAAATTGGCATTGAAAGAATTCACTGATCACCTCCAGAAAGAGACCCCAAAATTAAAACCCCAAGGAATATCGTGGCCAAATTTCAGGACTATCGCACCAAGGAAAAGATATTGCAAGCAGCTAGAAAGAAACAGTTCAAATACCGAGGAACT
>JAJPUD010003803.1:0-58588 GCA_023553655.1 Myrmecobius fasciatus
TCACACCAAGTCATATGCAGAACTCAAGGCGGTACACAACAAACACACGGACACTTGCTTTTTGCTTTGTATGTGGTCGTGTTGCTTTGTATATACATCTCCTAGCATTCATATTCACCTGTGGGTTTCCGTTAATTTGTGTATTTGCGTGTTTTACAGGAACTTTAAGATCATAAGATCTCAAAACTAGTAGACAGAATTTTAGCCCAAGGTGCCAAGATGAATGCGTCAGAGCCCATGGGACTGAGGAAATCTTAACAAATCAATAAGAAGAGGCGGTTTCCTGGGGCAGTCTACCTAAACACCGTGGGACAAGGGGATGGTCAGAGTCAGGAGGGAAAAGAGCAGAATCTTAGAACAGAAATGCCCAAAATATAATATAATATATCTGATGTAACAACCACTTAAGAGTTCAACAAGGAAATGGGTGGGGGATTAGGGTGGGCTGGGCATTGTTCCTTTTGGAGGCCCCTCTTACACAACAGATAAAATTTATAAGCACCATTAAATTTCCTAAAGCTAATAAATATCCTTGACCCTTCAACATCCCTTCTCTCTGCCTTTCTCTGGGGAGAAGAGGAAATACACATACATGTACATGGAAATTTCAGAATTGTATCCACACCATCTTCCTACACTTCTCTGTATCTAAACCTATGAGGCAGAGATAATAGGAATCGTTGAGAATTGGGGAGGGGAAAGGCAGAAGTTGCACTTTAGGATTAGGGATTTTGAAAGCAGAAGGTGGAAAGGGGGGCAGTGTTTGAGGGTTCTCTAGGTTACCTTTCCTCTCACAGAGACTACTCCTTTCTCTTCCATTGTAGAGAAACTAGGGGACGGACAAAGGAAGAAGAAATGTGGGGACTTCTCAGAGGTTCAGAAATGGGGTTGGAAGAGTCAGGAGTTTTGTGAAGTCTAATAGCTTTGGGGTTTTTCGAGAAACCAATGCCAGGATTTCCACTGTCATCACAAAAACACACAGACATCCCCATATTCTACTTCACTCCCAAGTAGCTTCACTTGAGTACATATGTATTCACACAGCTAACTCTATTCCCATTCAGATGCACCTCAATTTATAAAGCATCCCTTGTATTAACAGTCCCATTGACAGGAATAGATAGAAATTCTGAGATCTGCCAGGATCTGCTGATTAGGTCAGACAGAACTCCAAGTGAGAAATTGAGGCAAAGGGAAAAAGGTGAAAGAATAGACTGGGTTTAACTGTTGCTATGGAGAAGGCAGTAAGGATCTTAACTTCTAAAGGGAAGCAGTAATATGTCAAATGATCTTTGGTGGCTACACACAAATCTTTCTTTGTAACTCTAAAATGTCTGGCATGTAATAAGTGTTTAATAAATGCTTGTTTACTGATTTACTGAAGAAAAAACCACACATATCACACATATCCATAAATAAATACCTATAAACAGATATAATCATAGTACTATGTTCAGAGACTTACCCACAGGTGTATGAATATTCTACATAGATGAAGGCCTTGAATTGATGTCCTATAAGAACTAGTTAAAGGAACTGGCTATGTTTAAGCTAGGGAATTCTCAAGGGGAACATGTGGACTAAAAGTATTTTAAGGCTGTTTTGTGGAGGTTTGATTAGACTTATTCTGTTAGCACATGAGGACAGAACTGGGAGCAAAAAGTGGAAGTTGCAAAGATGTAAATTCAGATTTGATGTCAGGAAAACTAACAGAGAGATCATGATGTGAATGGCCTGCCTCAAAAGATTGGAAATCTTTCCTCATTAGTCTTCATGAAGAAATTGCACAACCATTTGCAACATGTGGTAGTGAGAATTCCTTTAGGACATTGTTTAGACTAGGTCACTGCAAGCTTCATATTCTATAATTCTGTGCCTCTATACCTCATATGTTCACATGAAAGAATGCATGCCAGTTACATTACATACATTGCTATTTATATAAAGAGAGGCTACCCTGAACCCTATCAGCAGGACATGTGCTTGTGAGCTGTGTTTCTAATCCTAGCAAAAATACTGAGCCCTTAGTATTGGTATTCTCTGTCAGTCTCTTTAAAGGGAAGCAGAAAGGATTGAGGAAGATAAGGCTGATCTATTATCAGATCCTAAGGTAACAGGATAAATTGAGATACATTGTAGAAGGCCCCCATAGATAATGCTGGAAAGTACGATCTTAGGGAGTCAAGGCTCCCTAAAGAAGAGAAAGTGGGATATAGTGAGTTATGGGATAGAGATGGGAAGGATAGCAGCATAGGGCCAAAAGACCTGAATTTAATCCGGTCATTGATGCTTAATACCTGTTTAACTTTGGGCAAAGTCATACAAGCTCCCAAGGCTTAATTTCTTTATCTATAAAATGAGAGGGTTGGATCAGTCAACCTCGGAGGTCTCCCTTAGCTCTAAATCCTTAAACCTGTTGTCTACTTTCTTACACATATTTCTTAAATATGTGTAAAAAGCATCTTGGATTTCATGATTAGGGATAGGCTACCCCTGTCTTTTTGCAAAGTTTTCTCCTCTCAGCCCACCACATCTTTACTCTTTTATGCCCATCCACCACTCTATCCCAATTCTTCATTTACCCCTGATTCCTTCAAAAACAGGAAAAAAAATCAAAATCCCCAGCTGCTAGGATGGGTGAACTAAGGACCGTAGAATCCTAGATTTAGACCTGAAGTGGACCTCAGTTCTTCCTACTCTTTCATTTTACATATCAATAGACTGAGTCTCTGGGAAGTTATGTAACTTGCTGGAGGTAATTTAGATAATAAATAGATGCAGGATTAGAGCTTAGGCCCTCTGACTCCAAATTCAGAGCTCTGTCCACTGGATTACTGTTCCATAATGGGATATGTGGATTTCATTGTTAATCAAATAAATTGCTTATATATATATAATGTTATAAAAATAGTTCACATTTATATATTGTTTTTAAATTTTTTTACAAATCATTTTATGTTATCTTATTTGATCATCACATCTATCCTATGATGTATCTCATGTTATTACTATCATTTTACAAATATGGAAACTGAGGCTTAGAGGTGCTAATTGACTTTTTGAGTATCAAACATTTAAATAGAGCTAAGATGAGATTTAAATCCATCTCTTTACGACTCTAACTCTGAAGAGAAAGGGGAGCACAAAAGGGAATTTTCATTAAATTTGTTCCCTACACCTAGCTATTTTTTTGGTCCTTATGACTTTCAGAGCTAATCTCCATGGGATTATCTCATCCTTCTCTCAAGTGTCCATTTTCCCTGGATCTCAATTTGAACAGCCTCAATTTAGACTGTGTGTAAGGAACCATGTTTGTCTATCACTGTGTACTGTGTCTTGTTATAACTTTATATCTGACATTCACTTGAAAGGCTGTGTAATGTTCACTGGAAACCAAAATATCCCCTTAAGGTGAAAATGTGTCATTGACCTCCCTGTCCCTTTTACTACTAACCTTGAGTGTGTGACTTTGCATGAGACCAGGTGACCACATGGTCCTTTTTGGGTAAGACCATATCACTGGGACTATGTCTTTTTTGTATGTGTGTAATGAGTGGGATTCATGATTCATTCTGGTAGATAGGAAGACTGTTGAGAAGTCAGATGTCAGATATAGTCCTGGAATCTTTCAGGAGACTGAAGTTTGAATCCTAGTCCTGCTTCTTACAAGTTGTGTCATCATGGCAACACATTTCACCTCTCTGAGCCTCAGTTTCCTCATCAGTAAAATAGAAATGGAAATTCATATAAGGTTATTATGAGGAAGGTAATTCTGTAGGGCTTAAAGCTCCATAGGAACATGAATCATTTTTTCTCTTGATATGTTTCTATAATCTCCGCTGACAGAGGAGATGATGATTTAGTAAATTACTAATTTACTAATAATATATAGCTGGAGTTCCAAACCTCACTCAAAAACTAGAGGCCATTCGGATTGGCTGAGGTTTGAGGCAGGTTTAAAAAGCTAATCAATGATTTCTATGCAGGATGCCAGGTTAGGGTAAGTTTAGTGGTATCATGAGATATTCTGAAGAGTTTTAAATGATGAGGTAGCTACATTTCTTTGAGAGGCTTTTGAATCAGGAAATTAAGGCCAGGCTTTTGAGAGGGATCTGATGATTTAAGGTAACTATATTAGCCTTGGTTTGGTAAGAGATAAAACCATCATGGAGACCTGGGTAGATTTTTTATATAATTTCAATTCCTTATAATTCTATAGAAACATTTTTGTAAAATTGTACTTTCATCAAGAATTCAAGAACACTCAACAATCTATACTTTCAGTAGCATAGGGAAGTCCTGGAGTGGAAATACCTTCCCTTATCCAGATAGCAACCTTCCTATGATTTTGTAGATAAATTCTATTTATACTTGGAGGTACATGGAAGCTGTGGCTTGCCCAAGTTCATAAAGCTAACATATCTCAGATAGGGGATTTGAATTTAAGCATTCCTGATTATGGTACAGTGGATCGAATGCTAGGTCTGAAGTCAAAAAGAGATGAGTCCAAATCTGGCCTCAGACACTAACTAGTTGTGTGACCCTAGGCAAGTCACTTAACCCTATTTACCCAGTTTACTCATCTGTAAAACTCTCCAGAATACCTCATGGTGCCACTGAACTTACCTTAACCTGGCATCCTGGATAGAATTCATCGATCAGTTTTTTAAAGGAAGTGGCAAATCATTGCAGTGTTTTTGCCAAGAAAACCCCAAATGGGGTCAGGAGGAGTCAGACATGACTGAAAAACTAACTACTGAATAACAACAACAACAATTCTTTTTTTTTCTGAGGTGATTGGGGTTGCCCAAGATCACACAGCTAGGAAGTGTTAAGTATCTGAGACCACATTTGAATCAGGTCCTCCTGACTTCAGGACTGGCACTCTATCTACTGTGCCATCTAGCTGCCCCAACAACAACAATTCTTGATTAAAAACCAAATATTCAATCTACTATGCCAAGTTGCTTCCTTCCTTATGAATAAATCCCACTTGGAATAAAAAAATCTGGGCTTGCATCTCCTCCCTGGAACTAGTTGAATAATATAGAACAAATCCATAACAAGCTCTAAGTCTCAGTTACTCTATTTGTAAAATGGAAATAATAATGATAGTGTGTTTTGTCAGCCTGAGCTGCCTGCTTAGGAGGAATAGATGCTTAGAGTGATAAGCATCTCATGCTGTTGATAAGGCGAAATTGAAGTTAACATTCGGGATCAACAGGATGTAGGCAGAATTCAATAAGGATAGGTTTCTCATTAGTGAAGTGATCAGACAGCTCAGTGTCATAGAATCTAGGAGAAAGGGTATTTATACATCAATTAAAAAGTCTTTGTTCATATTTACAAATGGAACTAGTTACCTTTTAGCTTCTGAATTCTGAGAACTGAGGGCCAAGTTAGGAATGTTCAAAGTGTGTCTCTGCGTATCTGTATCTACGTGATCATGTATATCTGTCTCTGCAAATCCACCTAGTGTCCTTTTGCTTTCCCATACATATCCATCAAATGCTCCTTTCTTCATTACCTCCAATAACCCAACCAATTCACTGACTTGAATTTCCCAATAGATTGAACTAAATTCAACAAATGTTTATTGGCAGGTGGCCTAATTGAATGCCTCTCCTCTTTACACTGGTCAGCTCTTGATTCTCAATTATTTTAGGCTGCAGAAGTGATGACTGGAATCAGCAGAAGTAATCAACAGAACCCAAACTCAGAGCTGCTTCATCTTGAATTCCATGAAGGAACATGGTACTCTGGTCAGCTGGTGGCTAGGAAAAGCAGGACTTGCTAAGAAAGAAGGAAAGTTGATTTCCCTTGGTTAAGTGATCTTCCCTTTTCCTGGGATTGTTCCTGGATAGCACCAAAAGGGGGATTTTAGGAAAAATCTGGATTTGATCACAACAGAATAATCCCAACTCCTGCTCAGCCCTGTCTTCATTAAGCTTCCTGCGCTCCTTCTTGTCCCATTGCTGGGCAATGGTAGTAGCTTCTGCCTTATCATTGGATAATTTTAAAAATTAGAAAAGGTTGGAGTCAGTTGAACAAGTAATTTAACTGTAAATTCTGTTAAACCCTCTCTTGATGCAGTGGATTGGTTCAGCACCTGCTTGCTGTTAAACATGTCTCCAAACATGCCCAAATCTCCCTCATCCTTAAAATACTTTCACTAGATCCTATTAGTTCCTTAAACTTTCTTCCTATATATATTATTTCTCTTTCTCAAACTCCTAAAAGATGCTGTATACATTAGCTGTTTCCACTTCTCTTCTCACTTATTTCTCATCCCTTTACAATCTAGCATTTAATCTCATCACTTAATTAGAAGTGCTTTTCCTAATGCTACCAATGATTGTGAAATGTGATTTTTTTCAGTTCTTATCCTTTACTTTTCTGATACAATTAACAAAGTTATCTTGACCTACGTCTTGCCACTGGACTCTGATGACTCTGGAGGAGGTAGTGAGTCTGATGACTTTGTACAGCTCTGCCTCACTTAAATCCAATTTACTTTCAGGTCAAGATATCAAGACATCACCTGTCATTGATCCTCTTCCAGAATGAAGGATGAGCAACAACAACAGCATTCAACAAATACTCTTGGATATTCTCTCCTCTCTAAACTTTCATGATATAGGTCTCTTCTGGTTTCCCCCAACCTGTCTAACCATTTCTCAGTATCCTTTGTGTTGGTTTATCATCCATATCTCCCTTATTTACTGACTGCCTAACAAGGTTCTATCCTAGGTGCCCAACACTTTTCTCTCTCTGGCTTCCTCTATGCTGATGACTCATGGGTCTATATAATCAAGTCCCAGTTTCTCTGAAATCCACTTCTACATCACCAATTTTGTACATTTCTCTGAATGTCCTGGAGATATCCTGAACTCAACCTGACCAAAATAGAACTCATCCCACTAAGTTTATCCCTTTCTGAACTTCCTTATTTCTGTCAAAGGCAGAAATGCTAAGTTCATAATTTTGGCATTGTTTTGACTCCTCATTTTTCCTCATTGCATATATGCATTTACTTGTCAACTTGCTTTCTACCTCCACAATATTTCTTGCATTCAATTCTTGCATCACTCACTTGGCTACCCCCTTAGCTCGGGACTCTATCATATTCTGCCTAAATTGTTGAAATGGTTTCTTAACTGGTCTCTCTACCAAAAGTTCTCCCTACACTAATCTATTCTCTACACTGTTACCAATGTGATTTCCTTTAAGCATAGATCTGATCAATTCACTCCTCTACTCACTAAATTCTAATGTTTCCCTATTGCCTCTCAAATAAGGTATGAACTCTGACATTTAGCTTTTAAAAATCTTCCTGACTTTGCTTCAGTGTTTTCTCCCAGCATTACTGTACTTTACTCCCCTTCCTACAGTGAGATATAGACAAACTAGACTTTTTAGTTTTTTTTTTTTTATATAGCCCTCCATTTCTCATCTCCATGCCTTTGCATTAACTGCCCCACATGCCTGAAATGGGTTTCCTCTTCACTCCTGTCTTACAGAATCTTTCTATTCTTTCAAAATGCAGCTCAAGCACCACCATTTACATGAAGTCTTTTCTCAATTCCCTCAATTGCTAGTGCTTTCCCTCTTAAAATCTTTAGGTTTTGACTATTTTGCATTTTTTTCTTCTCTTTATTCCACGTGTACTTATATGTGTACTTGAGATCTCATTATTATGCAAGATTCTTTAGGGTAGATAATATATTTGCATCCCCAGATTCTAGGATAATACCTGGCATATAGTAGGTGCTTATTAAGTACTTGATTTGAGATTAAACATTGTGGTTTCTATTTGGAATTCCTAGCACAACAAATCTAGATTTTTGTCACCTCTGTATTTGTTTATACTTTGAGTATGTTACTAATAACCTTTATGCTTTATTGACTTTGAGATCTTCTGACTCTATATTTTAGACTTTTTGGTGAATAATTGCAAATGTTTAATTAGATGAAACCTGAACAATAATATCCCATTTTAGGACAGGACATGATTGTCATCCCCAAAAAATGAGAGAATCTATGTCGATGCTTTTTTTTTAATTTTAATTTTCTCCAATTACATGTAAAAACATTTTTGTTACATATAATTTACATATTGAATTTATTTATAAACTAAAATCTCTTGAAATCAAAGAATTTAATGTTGGAAGGGACTGCAAATTATATAATACAACTCATGGTTGTTATCCTTCATTCTTGAAGAGGACCAAAGTGATATCATTCATTATGTTGGAGTCAAGGTACACTGTGCTTGATTTTGGTTAATCAGACCAAGATGAGCTCAGATAACACTACCACAGGTTGGGCACAAATTGTCCACGTGAACATTTGGATTGAAGATATTTCTAAATGTGCACATCTCACATTTTTTGAGCTACTTTAATTATGCTTTGTTCATAGAAAATAGAAGTCTTTGTCAGTGTCTCCTATAATTCATTCTAAAGTTCTTTAGAGAGACCTTGAGAGTGTTCTTGTACCGCTTCTTCTAACCTCCATGTGAATGCTTTCTTTGTGTGATTTCCAGCTCATCAGAGTTATGGTCTTTGCATTAGAGTTTGAATGCTTGGCAGTTTAGCTTAAGATAGGACCTCAGTGTCTGGTATCTTATCCTTCCAGGTGATTTTCAGAATCTTCCTAAGACAATTCCAATGGTGCTGGTATATTGTTGTTCAGGTTTCACAGACATACTCAGTACAAAAGCTTTGTAGATATTCAGTTTGGTAGACAGTCTAATACCTCTTCTCTCTTTCTTTTGGAGCCTCCCAAACAGTGAGCAAGCTCTAGCATGTGTGTGTGCATCTCAATTATGTGTGCATCAATCTTATCTGTGTGGACATTCCTGGAAAGTATACTGACAAGGAAAGTGGACTTGTCCAAAGCACTCAATATTTCTCCATTTAATGTAACCAGTACTTCCACATATGGTTGGTGTGGTAATGGCTAGTAGAAAACTTGCATTTTCTTGATGTTAATTGCTTAGTCAAAATCAGAACAGAAAGCAGAGAATAGATTCATTCTACATTGCATCTCAGCCTCAGAGGCTACATTGAGGGTATAGTCATGTGTAAATAAAAAGTCATGCACCAACTTTCCCTCCACTTTAGTCTTAGCTTTTAGCTTTTTCAAGTTAAATAATTTACCATCAGCATGGTAGCTGACCTTGAGAAAATTTTTGCATATGTTGAAATAAAAATCGGTTTTCTTCATAATACCTCCTATTAATCCTAATTCTGTTCTCCAGGAATAAAGTGGAATAAGTCTAATCCATCTACTATAGCAAGGCAAGTCTTCATGACACTGCATAAACTTCTCTCCTCTAGGTTAAGCACCCTCCATTTCTTCAACTGACCCTAATGGGTCTCCTCATCATCCTGTTCACCCTCTTGAGGATATGCTGTAATGAGTTAATGCTTTGATATTCCATTGGGTATCTATCTGTAAAGAATGTAACCATTCTTTCCACCAGTACAGACTATAATTTTTTTTTACATACCATCTCATTATCTTCAATTCTTCTTTATTTCTTTCCATAAATCCCATCAAGGATTTACCAAAAATGCTAGAGGACTTCTAGGATTTCAACTTTTTTTTGAATACCAGTGCAAACTTGTGCTGTCTATTTATTATCTCTTATCCTGGAAACATGACCAGTTTACATTTTCTATTCACATATGTCATTGATTGTGTCTCCTATGCTGCCTCCCCTGTGAAAGTTATTATTGGTAATATCCTATATCTTACTCACCTTACATGTTTCCATTAATGTTTAGGTTATATATAATATTGATTTTCTGGAAATTAAGGTGTTCAATGCTTTGCAAGCATATAATATTATCAGGAGAATACTTGAGTTTAAAAAGTAGGTTTTTGTGGCAGGGAGAAAATTATGTGCATGTAGGGAAAATATAAACAAAGGTAGGTAGAATGAAGTCAGACTGTTAAGGAAGGATGAATATAATTTTAAAAGATTTTAAGATATTATTAGGGAAAATAAAATATTCAAAATAGGGATAGGACTAATCCTTGGAGTGATCAGGATAGTGATAATGAATCACTAGAGATAATATTTATTTGTTATTTTCCTTCTGTTTTCTCTGCCAAGGAAATGATTTCTGGATTGGAAAGGGCAGAACAAAAATGGCTTAATAGAGGAATGATATCTAAGATAACTTAGGAGATAATAAGAAAGCACTCAGAGATGCCCTTAATGAGTAGGATTTGTTAAACCCAAATGACTTATATCCTTGAGTACTGAACAAACTGGTAGATAGGACTGCCAAGTAACTGTCAGGAAACTTTAAAAGAATCTATATGATTCAAATATAAAGAGAGAAGGTACTTTACCAAATTCTTTCTATGAGACAAATATGTTCCTGATAACCATACCATGGAGATACAAAGAATAGAAAGACAATTATAAATCAAAATCATTAATGGATTTTGATGCAAACAAATAACATTTTAAGAGAATTCAGAAATATATAAAAAATATTCATCATGCTCAAATTTGATTTATGCTAGAGATGCAGTAATAGTTCACTATTAGAAAACTGTTTCACATAATTAAACATAAAAATAGCTTAAACAACCACATAATTACATTAATAGATGGATAAAAAACATTCCACAAAATACATAGCTCATTTCTGTTAAAATAGGAATGTAAAAGTATTTCCTTAATATAATGAAAAAAAATACTTATCTAAAACTAAGAGCAAGCATTATTTGTAATACAGAATTGCTGAAAGTTGTAAATAAATTCATGGGTAAAGGAAGAATGTTTCCTCTCAACTATTATTTGACATAGTCCTATTAATGCTAACTATAGTAAAAGATAAGTGAAAAAAATTAAGGGAATAAGCATTGGCAAAGTGGAGACATTTTTATTACTATTTTTAGATGATATGTTGGTTTATGTCGATCTTTATGAAGATCCTACATCATTAAAAGAGAAACTAATAGGGATATTTAATAGCTTTAGCAAAGTATCAGAACACCACAAAAACAATCAAAACAAAACTTGGGAGAAAAAGATAAATTCCTTTGAAAAAAACTATGTGAATGCAAAATATCTCTTCGAGTTAATTTACCAAGGCATATGGGTATATTTGAGTATATGCCAATGCATATTTAAATGTAGTTTTTAACCACTGTTTAGAGAAAAAAATGAAAGACCTTCAATGTTTATGACTGGGTCATGTTAATTTAATAATAAATATGATGATACTGCATAATATTCAGGTTTAGCACTATTTCAGTCAAACTCAAGAGGATTCATTGTGGACCCATGAAATAAAAACAATATTCATAAGAGAAGGAAAAATTTTCAACAACTCTAGGGGAAATAATGAAATAAAGTAGGCACAAAAAAAGAATAGAAAAGCAACAAATTGTGACCTTGGGCAAGTCACTTAACCTCAACTGCCTCAGCAAAAAGCAAAAAAAAAAAAAAAAAAAAAAAAGCAACAAATTGAAACATATGAGTACAACAGCCTAGTTTTTCATAAATCTAGGAACACAAAATAGTGGGGAAGAATTACTAGGAAAACTAGATGGCGGTTTGGTAGAAGATTGGTTTATATTAACACTTTATTCCATATATCATGATTCATAAGAAACAAATAAAGATCTAAATATAAAAGGCTATAAACAGAATGGAAAACCATATCTTTCAAAACTCTTAAGGGAAAATCTCATAACCCCACAAGGGATAAAAGAAATTATGAAAAATAGAGACACAATTTCTGTTACGTAAAGTTAAAAAGTTTTCTCATGACTAAAATCAATGTGGCTAGAAAAGAAAAAAAAAAGATTGACTTGGGAAAAAAAAAATCTTTGTATCAAACATCTTTGTATACAAAATCTATAGGTAATTGATACAAACCTTAAGAATCATTTCCCAGTAGATAACTGATATGAGCAGTTGCAGAAACAAAACAAAACAAAAACAAGAAAGAGAGAAATCAAAACACTCGTTTGAAAATTGCTCCAAATCACCAATATAGGAGAAATGAAAATTAAAATAATTTTGATATATTACTTCACAGCTATGAAGTTGGAAATATGGTAAAAGTATGAAAATTGTAAATGTGGGAGAGACCGTGGGAAGTAAGGCACACTAATACACTGTCAGTAGAGCTGTGAATTGGTCCAACTGTTCTCAAAAACCATTTGGAATTTTGTGAGAAAAATTACTAAACAATCCTATCCTTTGATCCAGAGACTCTGCTACTGAGTTTATACCACAAAGAAGGTAATGACAGAAAATTTTTACATGAACCAAAGCACTCATAGCAGCACTATTTTTCATAGCAAAAACATGGAAACAAATTTTGTGATTCATTATTTAAGAATAGGTGAATTAAACTGTGGTATGTGAATGCAATGGAATATTATTATGATAACTTACAGTTACAAAGAAATTTATATAAAGATTTATATCAAAAGTTAAGATTTGCAAAGCATTTTAGATGCATTTTCATTTGAATTTCACAAAAGTCCTGTAAGGTAGGCTATATATATATATGTATATATATGTACATATATATATATATAATCCCATTTTATAGATGAGGCTAAGAGAGATCAAGTGATTTGGTTAATATCATAAAGGTTATAAATGTGAAAGTTGGGACTGGAATTCCGGTCTTTCTGATTCTAAGTCTAGCAACCTATTTATTTTGATGTCTCAGTGTACTATAATAATGATAATATAAAGAATGACAAATATGATGAATTCAGAGAAGCATGGGAAAACTTATTTGAACTGATAGGATGAAGAAAACTGAACATACAGTGATTTTAAAACACACACACACATATATACATACATACATACACACACATATGTGTATATATATATATATATATATATATATATACATATACATACATCCCAGGATTTTAAGTTTATTGGCCCAGGGAACTTTCAATGAAGAAATTGCCTCTAACAATGTACATCTACACACTTGGTCTACAATTTTCAGAATCCAGGAATTGCCTGAAGAAGATAGTTGACTTATAGGAAGGACTTGAACCCAAGCCATCCTAATTCTGTGAGGTCTGAGCTACAGATTTGCTGTTTCTCCCACAATGATTACAGCAACATAATGGAAGAAATATGAATTTGGTCAAATACAACGGCAAATGTTGTTTCTAAATGACGGAGGTTAAAATAGGTTTTCTTCCTTTGGCTGAGAAATGCTATTTGGGGTAGCTATGTGGTACAGTGGATAGAACATTGACCCTGGAGTTCAAATCTAGCTTTAGATGCTTACTAGCTACTCGACTCTGGGCAAGTCACTTAACTCGGATCACCTCAGTTTTCTAATCTACAAAATGAGTTGGAGAAGGATATCGCAAACCACTCCAATATCTTTGCCAAGAAAACCCCAAATGGGATCATGAAGAGTTGAAAGATGAATGAACAACAACCATTTATAGGATAGGAATCCAGTGAAATTAATCCTGAAAACATGTCTCTATAGGTCAGCTGGTCTGGATAACATTATAAGACATCTCACTAGCACTTTGACACCTGAGCCCTTCCAAATCAAAGCTGCCAACCCCAATCCAACAGAGCCATGTTATCTTTTTGATGATGACTCTTATCAAGCAGTGGCTTGATAGACTTTGCCACAGTGGTTGGCTCATTGGCTTCCAGTTATTTGATAAATTGATAATTGTATTCCTACTCTGTTCAACTTTGAAGCCATTGATACTACAGCTGAAACTGACAAATGAGGACTTGTGATGGCTGGTCTGCTCTAGACCAATACTATGAATGTGTTTATGATAACATACTATGGGTATGTTTATTAGTAAGTGAATGACTTGTCAAAACAAAATTTATGAAATACATTTTAAAAATAGATCTTTTAGTAGAGAATAGGAGAGGGGAAATGAGTTGATTTTTAAAAAAATAATTTCTGACAAAATGCTAAACTAAATGGTGAAAGTGATGGTTAATAAACATTTAGAAAAGGAAACAATGATCACAATATATCAGAAAGATCATTAAGAACATATTATAGGGGCAGCTAGGTAGCACAGTGGATAGAGCACCAGCCCTGAAGTCAGGAGGACCTGAGTTCAAATCTGATCTCAGACACTTAACATTCCTTAGCTGTGTGGCCCTGGGCAAGTCACTTAACCTCAATTGCCTCAACAAAAAGCCAAAAAAACCCCCAACCAAACAAAAAAAAGCATATTATAGCAGAACTTTATTCCTTTTTTAAAAAAATGTTTTACTAAACTGGTATATCAAATATAATTTACTTAGATTTTGGAAAAGTAATTTACAACATCTTTCATATTTTTTCTTACATAAAATATGGGGAGAACTCAATGATACCATGATTAGGGAGATTCAGAGCTGCTAGAATGGCTTTATCTGAAAAGTAGTCATTAACAATTTGACTATTAACAATTGACTACCCAGAAGAGACTCTCAAGTGTGGAGTTCCAGAGATCTGTGCTTGGTCTTCTGATTTTTAACATTTTTATCAATAGCTTGGGATAAAGGTAGAGAATGCATGCTTATTAAATGTAGAAATTATCCTGATACCATACTAGTAAAAGTTTGAGGCTGAATTTGAATCCAAGTCTTCTACTGTTCCACCTAGCTGCTAACCAAATAAAATAAGGTTAACTTTTATAGGAATAAATATAAAATCTTGCATATGAGGTTAAAAAAAATATCCAACTTCACAAATCCAAGTAAAGTGAGGCCAGCGGCAATTTGTCCAAAAAAGATCTGAGGGTTTTAGTGAACTAAATAAAAGTTTAATATGAGTCAACTATGTGACATAGCAATTGATAAAGCTAATTTGATCTTAGACTGTTTTAAGAGAGGTATCCTATTAAAGACTAGGAAAACCATAGAACCAATAAGCTTTGTCTTTGTTAGACTTTGCCAGGAGTGATGTATTTTATTTGAAATGTCATTGTTTAGGGTAGACATTGATAAACTATAGAGTATCTTGAAAAGAGCAACTACAATGTTGAAAGACTTTGAGATCATGTCATACAAGAATTAAATGAAGCAACTGGAGATAATGAGAAGAAAAGACTGGACAGAAAGGGAACATGATAGTTGTTTTCAAGTATTTGATAGGTTATAACATAGAACAGGGATGACTTATTCTGCTTGGTTAAAGAAGATAAAACTAGGAGAAATCTGGAAGTTAGTAAGAGGCAACTTAATCTTAGTAAAAGGCAAAACATCCCAACAATTAAAACTATCTAAAAGTGAAACAAGCTTCCTCAGGAAGTAGTGGGTTCATTTTACTGTAGGTATTCAAAAAAAAAACCCTGCATTATCATTTGCTTGGTACATAGTAGAGAAAACTTGTTTAAGTATGGGTTTGACTAAATAGCCTGTGAGATTCCTTCCTATTTTAAGGTTTTGTAATTTCCCAACTGGGATAAAATCCACCCTTTTTTCCCCCTTCAATTCTTGATCCAGATATTCTTCTTCTACAGTGCCATACAAAGTATACGTGCTTTGTTGTTCTCGTTTATTTGTTTAGTTATGTTTGACTCTTTGTGACCCCATAGACTACACCATACCAGGCTAATTTTAATACTACCCATAAGTTTTTATTCACCATGATAGTGGAGCAATTTGTCATTTCTTTTTCCAGTGGATCATATTTTCAGAATTCTCCACTATGACCTGTCCATCTTAGATAACTTTGTATGGCACAGCTCATAGTTCCATTGAGCTACACAAACTCCTCCACCATAACAAAGCAGTGACCCAGGAAAGGGCAGTAATCTTCACCTGTCCATTCAATCACATCTCATAATTTAGATAATATGCATGCTTTATCCTGTTGTTTTTATCCCATTGTGGATTGTTAGGTTGATATCTTTTGAGTCATCATAAATCTCCTTGAAATGGCCTGGTTGTATTTTAAGGTTTGATGCAATTAGCATCAGTTATCTGCAAAAAGGAATATTTGAAGAACTATCTATTTGAAATCATTCCTCCATTTAGACTTCATCTATTCTCCATGATTCTCCCAAATACCTTGAGCAAGCATCTGTTTTCCAGTTTTATACTCTATATGATATTTATAACCAGAAGGGATTATTGTCTAAGGTAGCTTCTAGGGTTCTATCTATTAAGATCTACTTAATTATATTATCATAAAAGCAAATATGCTTTATTAGAGGAGAGCTGTTATGTCTATACTTTGCTTTATCAAGTTGGTAGTCAAAAAATAGTTATATCTTTCAATCAATTGTGTAGCTGCAAAGATGTGGTCTGCTATGGAAAATTATATGTGAAAGCCACTCTGTTCTGTTCTAATATTTTCATCAAGAAAATCTTCCATATGCATAAGGATAATTCTCATAAAGACTTTTTGGAGATGAGAAAGCCAGCATATGGGTTCATAATTGCTGATGTCTTCTCAGTTGCCTTTTTTGGGTAATAGTACCATCTGTGATATTTTTAATTTTGGGGGAATGCTTATCAAAATTCCATATGACATTAAGTAGAAAGAGATAGCTAACACATTGGATGACAAAATCAGGATCCAAATATAACTTGACAGTCTAGAACAATGAGCTAAAATGAGTAAAATGAAATCTAATAGGAACAAATGTGAAGTCGTTATACTTGGATTAAAAAAATAAACTGCATAAGTACAGAACTGGAGAATCTAGAAAATAGTTCATGTGAAAAATGTCCAGGGGTTTCAGTTGACCCTAAGTTCCATATGAAGCCATAGGTTGACACAAAAGCCCCTAAAGCTAATGTAATCTCAGGTTACATTCAGAAAAAAACACAGTGGACAAAATGAGGGAAGTGATGGTCCCATTGTTCTCTCTTCTATTCAGATCACATCCAGAGGTCTATAGTCCACTAAGTTCTAGTTTTGAGTGCCACATTTTAGGGAGATTGTTATAAGCAAACAGAATGCTGAAGGAATTAGAGGTTCTTGATACATATAGAAGGACTGATTCTAGGAAATGATGATGTTTAGCCATGAGAAGAGGAGATATAATCACTGTATGTAAGAATTTGAAGATCTCTCATATGAAAAGAGATTTGAGCTCTTTTGCTTGACCCTAGTAGGTGTTTTGGATGGAAGCAGCAGAAAGGCAGTTATCAGATATCAGAAAAAATCTTTTGTCAGTGGAGCAATGGCTGCCTCGTGCAGATAATGAAATCATCTTCAAGATGGTTTCAGTCTTTGAAATCATAGGGCATGGCTGGGGACAAAGGCAGTTGTGGCTGTTTGAAATAATGCTTCATATCCTTGATAAAGTAAACTTCTTATCCTGTACCTGAACCACTGGCCTAAGTTAGATAGCCCAGAATAACTTACTAACAGTTAAAGCAGCCCTGAAATGTAATGGTTTGCCTTGGGTATAAGTAAAGGGTTCTCCTTCACTGGAGATTTTTAAACAGCTGCTGGATGGCCATTTTCTGTGAATTTTTAAAGCAGATTAGAACTTATTCAGAAATAGTTCTTGAAAAATGATTCTTTAGTGTCTTTAAAATTATGTTGTCTCATGCACAGAGATTACTTTATGTATTTGGCTCGGTATTTATTTAGTTATGTTTTGGATCAATATGGGAACTAATCAGGAAGGCTTGGGTTCAGATCCTATTTCTGACACATCCTGGTTGTAGGACCCTGGAAAATTAATTGCTTGTTGAACAAGGGATCTCTGTGAGACTTAGTTGCAGTGAAGATATTGATTTGCACTGGTAGAGGAAGTTCCCCCACCTGAATGTTCCCTATACTAATAAAATTAGAGGTTTGATCCTTATCCCTATCTTGTTAATATTTTTGTTAGTATTTTCTGCTCACGCTTGTTAATATCCCTTCTAAAATGTGGGAGCTTAAATTGGACACAATACTCCAGATGGGGTCTGACTAAGACAGAATACAGGAAAAATACCACTTCTTTTGCTCAAAACATTATTTTTATTAATGTAGCTTAAGCTCACAAAAGCCCATGCTTTTTTTGGCAGTTATATCATACATTTGGCTTATATTGAATTAACAAACCAATGGAAAGCTTAAATCTTTTGTGTTACATAAAGTGCCTTCTAGCCACATCTACCTTCTTCCCTAACTCTGCCTCACCTCCCAATTTCTGCCCAATTCTGTACTCATGTGGTAGATTTAAAACACAGCAACAACAACCACTAAAGGAAAAACTTTCCATTTTCTCTTTATTAAATTAAACAGTCCACTGTTTCAGTCTGTTACATTCTTCTTGGATCCTAATTTTGTGATTCAATTTATTAATTCTCCTTGCCAGTTTTCTGGCATTCAAAAATTTGATAAATATTGTATATTTTTATTCAAGTCATTGAGAAAAATGCTTAAAATACCCAGGACAAGGACAGATTCTTGGGATATTCCACTAGAGACATCCCTCCAAGATTATAATGTTCAATTAACTACCATTCTTTGCATCTTGTCCTTCAACCAGTTCTATGTCCATCTAATTTGACTATCACAAAATCCCTATCTCTCCATCTTTTCCACTAAGATATCATTGAAAGAATTTGACAAAATGCTTTGCTAAAATCCATATGTATTCTTTCCTTGGCATTCTTTTGACCTTCAAAATCCTGTCAAAAGACAACACACACCATCTATCATACTATGTTTTGTTTTTTTGCTGAGGCAATTGGGGTTAAGTGACTTGTCCAGGATCATACCGCTAGGAAATGTTAAGTGTCTGAGGCCAGATTTGAAGTCAGGTCCTCCTGACTTCAGGGCTGGTGCTCTATCCACTATACCACCTAGCTGCCCCTATCATACTTCAATCTTTACACTGCCTTCATTTTTGAAAAAATGTATCTTCCTTTATTCCACTTAGGGAGCCATTTCTTGTAACAAACAATAAAGAAGAAAATAGTTCAGAAAAACCAATCAACACATCAATCTCACCATATGCTATGTTCCATACTCAGTCTTTTGACTTTTCAAAGAAAAGAGGGAGGTATATTTTCTCAATTCTTCTAGGCCAGGCTTCTTAGTTATTGTAATTACATAGAATTCAAGTGTTGGAGGTTTTTTTTTGCTTGTTTCTCCCTATTTACATTGTTGTAATAATTATGAACATTGTTTTTCTATTTCTGCTTACTTTGCATCAATTCATGTAAGTCTTCCCATTCTTCTTAAAATTCTTCATATTCATTGTTTTTATAGGACATATTCCATAATGTTCATGTATTATCATTCATTTATTTTATTGGCAATTATTTATTTATTTATCTATTCATTTCCCCATCAATGGCATCTACTTTGTTTTCAGTTTTTTAATACTACAAAAAGTATTACTACCAATATTTTGATACATATGAAACATTTCTTTCTGTCTTTTAGCTCCTTGGGTTTTATGGCATTTTTTATTAATAATTCTAGATTGGCTGTTAGAGATCACCATCTTTCCTTCTGAGTTATTGCACATTTTTCTTTAGTAATCCATCCAAAAATTTTACTAGCATATCAAGTTCACTCATCTCTAGTTTTAAAGGAAAACAACTTTCTCTTTCTCTTTGAAAGTTTTCAGGAGTTTGTTCTGTTATCAGCAATGAAACCTACAATTTGTGTCCATACTCAGGAGTGTAATTTTTCTGGGTCAAGTGACTTGTACTCAGAGAGAGCAACTAGAGGATCCCTTAGAATAATTTTATTTATCTTGAATTTTGATTGACTAAAAAGCATTTTGTTATATTCTTTCTGAGTCTAATGATCAATTTCTGGTAAGAAAACAAGCAAAATTGGAATTAAGTATTTCTATATTCTCTTCCTTATTCATTATCACATTCCTACCCTTCTCTGGTAGGGAAAGATTCCTTCCCTGGATATTCCTTTCTTGATCCCAACAAAATAAAAAAACAACAAAAACAAAATGAAACCTGACATTTTTATTGTTAGAATTTATGGTAGACTAGCTCATACTGGACCTTATCTTTCTTTCCACATTCTTTACAGAAATATTTTTACAGGACACTCTTGCTCATTGTCTCAAATGTTATTGATTCCATTCATCTGTCCAAGCTGGTTCTTTATTCTGGTTTCTGTATTTCTGATAATGTTACCATCATCCTACCCAAAACTGAAGTTCTACTTTCATTATGTTTTTGACATTCATCCTGTTCCATTGGTCACTATTAGTTTATGCCTTCATACATTACTTCCTGCCTGAATTTTCACAGTAATCTTTTAATTGGACTGGACTCCTTGACTTCCATATTTTGCCTTCCAATCCATCCCAGGCTTCTATTCTCAGATTAATCCTCCTTAAACATAATTTTAACCAGACACTAATAGAATTAACTCCCAATGTATAAAAAAGGGTGGAGCTAAATGTAAAATGATGAATAAGTCCAATATAATTTACATTTGGCTTTGGAGTACCTTGTTTCATTGAATTCTTCTTCATTATGTTGTGTTAAATATACATTTGTTTAATTTTAAGAGAAGTTTGTTCAAAATAAGGTGACTAGGGTAACCAAGGGGATGTCAAGCATGTTATATAAAGAGCAGATGAAAGAACTGGGAATGTTAGGCTTGGAGAAGAGAACCTTAAGAAGGGATATATAGACATCTTCAGTTATTTGGAAGTCTATCATGTCGTGGAGGGATTAACATTTTTTCTGCTTGCCTTAGAGGGCAGAACCTGGAACAAGGAATTGAAATTGTCAAGAGACAAAATTTCCTAACAATCAGAGCTGTCCAAAAGTTTAATGAATGGGCTGCTTTGAAGGTTAGTGGGTTCCCTGCCCCCAACACATTCACTTGGAGGTCTTCAAGCAGAATCAGAATGACCACTTGGCTTGTGAGAAGGCAGGAGGGAAGATTCATAGAGTCAGAAATTATAAGATTAGAAGATGCATTCTGCCCTTGAGACTTAATGGCATGAAACAGCTAGAAAACAATTTTAAGGGGACATAAAATCAAGTGGGAGATAATGTGGTGCAGGCTGTATCACTAAATGCTACAGAAATTCATGAAAGATTTCCACAGGATAAGATTAATAGGAAAGCTTTATAGGACATATGAGTCTTAAGGAAGAGGAGGAAAAAAGAAGGGGGAGGGCAATGAAGTTAGCATTGATTCAAAGTTTGGGATTTGTGTGTCCCCTGTTCAAATCTGAAAAACAAAAACCTAAGGTTTCTTTGGGCTATCTATGTCCCCTCACCACAGGGTGAAAAGGTATCAGTCTGAACTCAATTACTTCTGGGGAAATTAGGGCCATTATTTTTTCATTCACTCCAATTAAGCTTTATTAAACTTTAACTTATTAAATATTTCATCCTAAACTATGGAAATACACTGCTGCTGACCCTGGTAATACTTGGAGTTGCTTCCTAGTTTTCAGGGTCCTGTGGCAGAATACCTCCCAGAAACAAAATTCTAAGGATCTATTCCTCCTTCCTTTTGCCACCCCTTTCTTGACCCCTACCAGGGGCCATAAAAACCATCCAAACTGCCTCTGCCAATCTGAGGGTGAACAACGAAGATTTCTCAAGTCATCTCTCTTTATGTATCTGCCTTCTTCCTATTCTTATAGGACCTTTTAAGTTTTCCAGATATCCCTTACCTGTTCAGCTATTGTATAACTTCAGTGCTTTCTCCAACCCTGCATCATAGGTTTGAAATACACTGCCTAGCATCTTAATAACTAAATTATTGCCTTTAAAGACCAGACCTCACTCCCACAAACTCTACCTGGAATGTTTAGAGGTCATGTCACATCTTCTGGTTTTGAATTAAACCTTCCAACAATTCCTTCCATGATTTTCTTACTTATGCCTTTAAAACTTTTCCTTCTCAAGAATAATGGGGCATGTAAAGAGGCAGCTGGGCAGCACAATGGATAGAGTGCCAGCCCTGGAGTCAGGAGGACTCATCTTCATGAGTTCAAATCTGGTCGGAGACACTTCCTACCTGGGCACTTTATTTAACCCTGTTTGCTTCAGTTTCTTCACCTGTAAAATGAGCTGGAGAAGCAAAGGGCAAACCACTCTAGTATCTCTGTCAAGAAAATGCCAAATGGGGTCACAAAGAATTGGACATGACTGAACAACAACAATATTAAAGTTGGGGAGAGGGACCCTGCATTGTGGGTCCTTTTGTGAGGATATTAGATGGAACAGTAGACAGAGTTCTGAGCTCCTGGAGATGGATCTGATTGACTGGGGAGGTAACAATGCTTTCTATCTCTTCCCACTTTCTACTCATAAAAATTTCTTACCCCAAGTCATACAGGGACGTTGGATCAGAGATCTAGGTTAAACTTCATTTGTGCTCTTTACTGTGTGATCATAGACACCTTTTCTGACTTCAATTTCATTGTCTATAAACAATTAATTTTGGGACCCTACCTGTGATTTCATTGCTTTAGAGAGATCCCTCTACCCACATATGTCAGTATTCACTCCACAACTTATAGTTTCAGAGAGTTGTTTGAGGCTACTTAGCAGTTAAGTGACTTCTTCAGAATCACAGTTGCATCTAGATGTTCCTGACTTCCAGGGTAGCCCTGGATGCCTATGACCAGTAGAGGGGTAATCTGATGGCATAGGGTTTATTTAATTTTATTTATTTTTTGCTGAGGCAGTTGGGGTTAAGTGACTTGCCCAGAGTCACACAGCTAGGAAGTTTTTAAGTTCCTGAGGCCAGATTTGAACTCAGGTTCTGCTGACTTCAGGGCTGGTGCTCTATCCACCATAGGGTTTATTTTAGCAAGATTTAGTTCAAGTTCCCCTCTGACACAGACTAAGTGAACCTGGGCAAATCACCAACTACTCAATGTTCCAGGTAGTTCTCAAAAACAATACATTTCTAAATGGGCCAGTCTGCTTTGGTGGACTGGCTTTCCTGGCCAAGAATTTCCTATATTAATGAAATCACAGGTCTTTGGGGACAAAAAATATCTGTAGTATCTACCTATCTTCCTGGGTTTTTGTGATATTTAAATGAAATAATCATCATATTTCTATGCAGTTCTTATTATTGTTATTGTCTAAAAGTTATTTTATAGGTTCCAAGTGAAATCATGTGATACCAAAATTTCCCAGACTAACTCTCCTCAGATAGGAGACGTGATAGAGCAGTGTTAGAATGAAATCTGGCCTAGAATTGGTGCATTTTGCAGCTAAATACCTGTGTGCCAGCATGTAATAGACACTTTAATCTATAGGGGATTTTGTTGATGTGGTCTTTTATGTATGTCTGTTTCCAGCTTTGGGATCTGTGCTCTGGGCAGATGGCTGATCCAGCACTTGGTTTTAATCCAAGATTTCCTTCTCAGTCAATAAGGTTCCCCATGTAAATTGGGCAGATGGGAACAGATGCTGCCTGTTGCTCCTGAGATCACAGCATCTCCCTCTCTCCAGGTGGTAGGGTTAGGCATTTGTCAGTCTATGTAGTCATAGGGTCTGTACTTAGGGTCCCCCCCTCTACTTTAGGATATTGTCCCCAAGAGAAGGGATGGATCCACAGGACCTTTGGCCAGGTTCAATGCCAAAGGATTGTTTAGGCAGAATTTTAATGGGATGTATATTTTAATGGGGCCAATGAGCTCTCACTCAGGTTATGGAGAGTTGTGTTTGGAATTAATAGGGTCAAAGGCCTTCATCAAATCAGGGACCTATGGGAGACCAAGAAGGGAAGAAGAAGAAGGGGCAGCTGCTAGGAAGAGTTGGAAAAGAGGCAGCTCTGGGGATTCAGTCTGGGATCCCATTCATAAGACTGACTTACTGATAAAACCCTGACCTATCTGGGCTGCTAAAGGAAAAGAGAGGACAGATTTACCGGCTTTGATCAAGATTTGGCTTCTTCCCATTCTCCAATTGATAAATGGTCAAAAGATATGAACAGACAATTTTCAGATGAAGAAATTGAAACTATTTCTGGTCACATGAAAAGGTGCTCCAAGTCACTATTGATCAGAGAAATGCAAATTAAGACAACTCTGAGATACCACTACACACCTGTCAGATTGGCTAAAATGACAGGAAATGATAATGATAACTGTTGGAGGGGATGTGGGAAAACTGGGACACTAATAAATTGTGGGTGGAACTGTGAACGAATCCAACCATTCTGGAGAGCAATTTGGAGCTATGCTCAAAAAGTTATCAAACTGTACATACCCTTTGACCCAGCAGTATTTCTATTGGGCCTATATCCCAAAGAGATTTTAAAGGAGGGAATTTGCCATATGTGCAAAAAAATGTTTGTGGCAGCCCTTTTTGTAGTGGAAAGAAACTGGAAATTGAAAGGATGCCCATCAATTGGAGAATGGCTGAATAAATTATGGTATATGAATGTTATGGAATATTATTGTTCTGTAAGAAACGACCAACAGGAGGATTTCAGAGAGGCCTGGAGAGACTTTCATGGACTGATGCTGAGTGAAATCAGCAGAACCAGGAGAACATTATACACAGCAACAAGACTATACGATGATCAATTCTGATGGACATGGTTCTCTTCAACAATGATGTGATTCAAATCAGTTCCTATTGTTCATCGATGAAGATAGTCATGTACATCCAGAGAGAGGCCTGTGGGAACTGAGAGTGAACCACAACACAGCATTTTAACGCTTTCTGCGAATATCTCCATGCATTTTGTTTTCCTTCTTAGGTTGTTTTTTCTTCTTCTCTTTCTAGATCTGATGTTTCTTGTGCAGTAAGATAACTGTATAGATATGTATACATGTATTGTATTTTGTCATATAATTTATTTTATTTAGCATGTATTAGATTACCTGTCATCTAGGGGTGGGGGTGGGGGGAAGGAGGGGAAAAGCTTGGGAAAAAAAGTTTTTTGCAAAGGTCAATGTAGAAAAATCACTCATATGTTTTGTAAATAAAAAGCTTTATAAAAAAAAAAAAAGATTTGGCTTCTTCATCCTTATCTTTCTTCCTCCATTGTAATAAGATTCTGTTTTAACTAAGAGAAACCAATACATCCAATTTACTCACTTCGCTCTTTGATAGAAGATTTTAGCAATGGCCTAGCCTAACCAATTCTAAACATGCTTTTCTCCTTCCCATTCTGAAGGTAACTCACCTCCTGCAGGCAGCCCTAGACTAGCTCAGCCTCTAGTTTTTTCAATTCCCCTCTAAGCCCTCAGTTTAGACTTAGTGTCTCAGGGATTCTTGTGTATGAGTTCTTCAGACTAGGGACAAATTTATTTCTTTCAACCCTTTAGGCCCTGTTGTTTATGAAGACTTGATCTATGGGGATCAATAATAAATTCAAATTGGCCACACTGTTTTCTGCCTGTTTAATCAATTTCTTATCTGTAAAATGAAAATAATAATATCTATCTATATATATGTATACACACATACACATATATATCTCCCTTCAAAAAGCTTTGAGAATCAAATGAGGAAATCTACATGAAATGCTCTGCAAACTTTAAAGGGATGTATAAATGTTAGTTTTGGTTATTATTAATCAGTAGAAACCTCTTCTCCATCAAGCAAGTTTCATGTTCAAGGATTGCTTTTCCCACTTTGTTGGGGGCTCCCTGCTTGGTCTCTGGCTATAGCCATGTGTGCAACTTTGTCCGTGTGTATTCATATGTGGCTTTGTGAAGATCTATTGCTGTGTTCCTCTGCCACTGCTGTGCCTGGTTGTGGCCAATATTTTGAGCTATCTCCAAGACTGGAAGGCCATGGGGATTGCTGGGGAAAATGTTTCCCTTCCAATGGAAGAGAGCTTTCCTCAAAAACAAAACAAAATAAAACAAAATAGTTTCTCTGGGTCTGTCTGACCTTGAAGTGTTTCCAAGGCAGGGAAGGGCTAGTGATTTTATATGGAAAACATAAATTAATTTACATAAAGGAGGCATCAGCTAATTCACTACAACCTCAAAGATAATTTGTACTGAACTGAAGTTGGGAGGTCCCAATCCCTGCTGTTCTTATATCAAATTGTTCCTTCCTCTCCTCCCAGACTTTGTTGATTGCATCTCTAATCTCACTTTTGACATTTAAGAGTCTGGGGGGGGGGAAGAAATAATGGACTTCTGGACAAACATTATCATTTTATTTGACTCTGCATTTTCTAATTTCTTGTAACACTTTCCCTCCTCTCCAACACCCATAGAGGCACACCCAGAGGCAGTCTATGAGCCAGGTTATGTAACAGGCTTAGGGTTTGGCCTGCCTTCCTATTTCTACAGCTTCAGGGTCCCTGGCTGGACCAGGCAGCCAGCCAACAGCTTTGGCCTCCTTCCTGGCCCAAGAGCCTAGATTCACTCACCCAACTGGCCCACATGGGGTGAAATTAGAAGGGGACAGCCAGACAGGGCATTTTCCTTGACCCTCCCAAGAGTCAGAGATAGGAGGAAGTGACTGATAAATGTGGACAGCTACATCTCTTTCCCAGGTCTTCCATAGGATGCTTCTGTTTACTTTGAATCAACCAGCAAGCACTTATCAATTGCCGACTATATGCCAGTCACTCGGTACACAAATACAGTGCCATACCTACTACCAAGAAGAGCAAATATAAGGAGATAAGGTTCTCCCTTGCACTCTTCTCTAGGTGCCTGGGAACTAAGAGTGGTCTTAATTGTCTCTCGTGCAATTACACACAAACACAAATACCCTGCACCTGCACCATACAAATGTACCCATCGACACTGACAGAGAGCCACATACACACACAGGGCTTGCTCACCATCGTGGGAAAGGGACCGAGGGCCACATCTCAAGGTCTGCCATCCACCCACCCAGGAGGATCTCCTAAGTCCCTCCATCGTCCCTCCCCGCCCCTGCCCCAACCTCTTCCCTTCAGCATCCACATGCCACCTGCTGCAGTTCCCAATCTGAGGGACCCTCGGGGTTCCGAGATCCCCGATCAGTCACTCAGCATCATCCCCTATCACTGCTGAGGCCCGAATCCCTGACCCCAGCCCGGGAACCTCTATTCCCCAAAGACTCTCTTGGCCGAAGGACTGTCCCCTTCCCCTCCCTCCTGCTGACACTTCTCCCCTTCCCCCCAGCCCCGTCCCCATCCCCGGCGAGTAGGGGGAGGAGCTGGGCCCCAGGAAAGGGTGTCAGGGCTGGGGGAGGGGTGGAGAGTGAGCGGGGGAGAGGGAATATGTGGGGGCGCAGTTTGACGCAGGAGACATTTCGCTTTGTGGACTCGGGGACTCAAACAGCAAAGCAAAGACCCCTCCCCTCTTAGAACACTGGGGGTACCAGCCAATGGAGGCGCTGGGGCGGGGCCACAACCACACCCACCTGTAGCCAGTCACCCCGTCTTCCCTCCCCGGGTCCAACCTCTCCCCCTTTCCCTGGGTGTCCGGTGGTCGCGCCCCTTCCCCGACTAGCCCAGGCTTACCTACCAGGGAGATCTTCCCAGGAGCTGGCTTGGGGCTGAGCCGGAGTGGAGGACGGGGCACTACTACCTGGAAAGCTGCTGCTGCTGCAGGGGCGAAGGCAGAGGGGAGCAGAGGGGAGAGCTCTACGTCGTGGCCGTGGGCAGGGCTAAATGGAGGCGGGGAGGGGGGGGGACTACACCCTAGTGGACACCCTCAGTGTCCACCTCGAATTATCCCGAACAGACATCTCTTTTGAGCAAGCCTCTCACCTCCCCTGCGTCCCTTCAGCTCCCAATATCTCTAGAGCACCCCCTCTTTACTTATGAGTATCCCGAGTCCTCCGAGTATCCTCTCCACCCCCATTCCCTTAATTCCCAACCTTTCACCTTTCGGAGCTCTCCCTCACCCTCCAGACTATCTCCTTCATCCCTAGAGTATTCTCACCTCTTATCTCCCAGGGCACTCCCCGCACCCTTCAGCATCAGCACCCTTCACTCCCTACTAGCACCTTTCTTTTCCATACTCATTTTTAATCCCTCCCTATATCCCTTTTTCCCCTCATTTTTGAGGCCTTCTTCCCGACATGCTCCTTTCTCTGACAGCTTCAGACGCTGGCAAATGGAGTGGTGAGGGGGGAGGGGATCAGCTTTGAAGCTTTCCACAGTTCAGTCCCCACTTCTGCAGTGAGACAGAGACACAGAGACAGCAGGAAAGACAGAAACAGAGAGACAGAGATGCAAAGAGAGACATAGACACAGACACACATATAGACATATATGCATATACACATATGCCTACATACATAGACATACAGAGAGACAGAGACAGACACAGGGAGAGACAGACACAGAAAGATACAGAGACAGAGAATTTGCGTGGAGAAGGGACTGGAGGATATCTAAACTGTGACTTCAGATTGCCTGCCAAGAGATCCCAAATCGGAGAGAAAAGGGAGAACCCCATGCTTGCATGGACACCATCAAAATTCAACTGTCTTTTTTTTTTCTTTCTCAGTCTTATAATTGAACTTTGGACTCAAAATCTGGCACCTGTGAACACAGCCTTTTTAAAAGATGGAAACACAGACCTAATTTCAATCCAACATTTTATTAAATACCTAGAGAGCACTGTACTGTGTCCAGTACCAAAGACAGAAAGATACAATCTTTGTCCTAGAGGAGTTTACAATGTGCTGGTGGGAGGAGAGGCAGAATTTGCATTCATAGATGAGCAATAGCTATGTATCTGTGTGTGATAACTGATAGTGGTGGGAACAAAAAAGAAATGCAAGAAAAATGCTGCAGGAAGATTTGAGAAGAGAAAAGATAGTTTCACTGGGAAGAATCTGGAAGTAATGGAGGTCTGCAGAGTCAAAGAATTACCTAGCTAATTTCTGCCAACTCCTTATGTTCATACTAAATTCAGTTTCCTGGGATATCTCCTGTGATTAAATGAACATACAGACAGGAAAGTGCTTCAGCTTTTGTGGTTCTCCTTTCTTCACTCAGGACTCCAGACTTCACACCATAGAAAACTTCCAGTCTTGATGTTTTGGAAAGATCTGATAGATTTCCTCTTTTCTTCATAATGAAATATTAATTTTGCTGAGTCTCATTATCCTCAACTGGAAAGTGGGGATCATTCCTTCAGTACCCCTTTTTATAGGGTTGTCTTGAAAAAAATATGAGATGTGTATTCTAGTTTATAAAACTTAAATTCCTACACATATACAATTAAACATTTTTTTGCCCAGTCCCTTGGGCTTTTTCAGGCTTCAGAGATGGCATAGTTATCAAGACATTCCCTTTTCTAACTTGTCAGGACCAATAAGTCCTGGGGCCAAACTCACAAACTTTTTAAAAGTTCAAAAGAAAAATGGTGCAAAGAAACTAAGATTAAAGAAAAAAAGCAAAACCAAAACAAAACCAAAAAATCAAACTACTATACAGGGAGAAGTTATTGAAAGCTCAGGCTTGAATCAATTCCCCCCTTCCCCCAACCTATTTTACAAATGAGGTCATCTATAGCAACATGCCTAAGGTGAAACCCTGATTTCAAAGCCAGCATGATTGCCAATAGGCCATATGGTCATCTATCCTGATTAGGTCATCTTATTGTCAAATGAGGTAATAGTTGCAAAAAGCATGTAGGATAGGCTATTCCCTTCATTTCCCCCCCTTTCTGATCCCAGAGCTATTTAATATTAGCTTTCAGTAGGTCAAGTAATGATTACAGAGTTGTTATAACTTTGATCTCTCCTGGTTGTTTCTGTGGTTGTTAAAAAGTCTTTCTTTTGTTCTGATTTGTTTCTATATTTTCCAATTTGTTTTTAGCTTTTCTGCAGGGAATCATTTCCCATCATCAGACAGAAGCAAATTCTCCTCTTTTCCCATTTCAAACTCTTGCTTTCTTTTGACTGCTAACTTAGTTCCTGTTTCCTGTCCGAGGGACACTTCCAACTCTCAGCTCATTTTCTCAGGATCATGAAAACTCAGACTAGAAAGGATCTCAAAAGCCATACTTGAACAAGAATGTCTCTTACAACATGTCAACAACATTACTTCTCTAGAGAAACTTTGAAAAGAAGACACCCACTATCCTCAGAAGGATGCCATTCTACTTTGGGGCAGCTACAATTACATTTATCTCTACAATTTTAACTTATTCCTAGTTTTGTCTCCCAGGGCCAAGTTGCATCCTTAAAATATTTAAACACACCTTTCCTTGAGTTTTCTTTAGGTTAAACATTCCCAATGCTTTCCATTGTTCCTTGTGTGATATGGTTTTCAGTTCCCTTATCTAATAGTCACAGTCTTCTGGACATGCTCTATGTTGTTAATATCCTTCCTAAAATAACATTGCTCTGCCTCTCCATTTCCTACCAACTAGCATAGGGCTACCACCCTTCTCATTTTGCACACCCTACTTTTCAAATCAGTCTAGGATAGTAATAGCTTTTTGGAGTGTTTTCTGTTATGTTGAGTTTGTTGTAGTCCATTAAAACCCAATAAAGTCATTGTCTAACCCTATCTCCCATCACCTGTATTTAGAAAATTGATTATTTGAGCTCAAGCACAGAACTTTACATTTATCCTGATTAAAATTCTTTTTAAATTAGAGGGGCTTTTTAATTAACTGTTTTATTTTCTCCTCCTCCTATCTTGAATTCCATTGGGAAAAGAAAAAAGAAAAGCAAATTTGCTGTAATAAAAAATAAATTCCTTTATTGGCCATGCAAAAAAGTATACACATGCGTGTACATACATGGGATGTTTATGTACACACAGCTTTGTGTCTATACATATATGTGCACATAGATTTATGTATATACATATGTACATGTGTGCATATATTTGCAAACTGAATCTGTCACCTTTTAGATAATAGCATATTTCAACATCAGTCCTTTGGAATCATTGATGGTTATTGCATTGATTATAGTTCAAACTTTCAAAATTGTTTTCACAGTATTGTTGTTATTGCATAAATTGTTCTGGTTCTGCTCATTTCATTCTTCATCATGTTGTAAAAGTCTTCAAAATGGTTTATTTTAATAATTATGATGTTATATATTGGTTCTGCTTATTTTATTCTGCATCAATTTATACAAGTCTTTTCATGTTTGAAGTAATTGATTTCCTTATTCCTTACAGAACAAAAATATTTTATGACATTCACATACTACAATTTGCTAAGTCATTCCCCAACTGATGGGTATTCTTTTAGTTTTCAGGTTTTTGACATCACGAAACAAGCTGCTATAAACATTTTTTGTAAATATAGGACTTTTTCTTCTTTCTTTGGACTTTTTTTTTCAGGGCATAGATTTAGCAGTAGTTTAGCTCTATCCTGGTACATTTCATCATATTCAATTTGGCCCCTCATTGTTGATTGGTCTTCTATCTGAATCACTGATTAAAAATATTCACAGGATAGGACTAGATACTTATCTGTGGCACTCCAAGTCAATACTGGTCCTCTAAAGACTTCCTTTGGTCCAATCATTCAATCAGTTTAAACTCTACACAATTATACTATCATATAGGTGTAGTATTTCATCTATCCACAAAGATAGCATGAGCCTTTATTTTTCATAACAGAGATCAGAGGAACATGGAATTTAGAGGTCATTTGGATATCAGAGATCATCTGTTCATTAATAGATGAACAAGCTGAGGCTCAGGGTATTTAAGTTACTTACCCAAACTAACAAACAGGAAGTAGAAGGAACAAGATTCAAAGTCAAGTTTTGTATCTCCATATGATTGACATCTTTTGAGTCCAATAAATGACCACGTCCAAAGGTTGAAGTTCTAACCCTAATTCTACTTTTGCCATTACTCCAGATTCTAATGAAAGTTTCAACAATCATGCATTTCTAGGGGAGGAATGGAAGTTTTCCTAAATCATATCATTATATTTAAAATGATAGATTCCCAGGCTGGAGTGTAGATATGTAGCCTTCTCTTCTGTTTGAAGGGAATGACTTACTTTGTGGTCTCCTGCTGTCATCATCAGTACTTCACTAAAGATATAGAAATCATAGAGCTAGAAGGGGAGGATATCTAATCCAAACCTCTCATTTGACAGCTATCCTGTGGAGAGAGAGGAGTGTCATTTAAATCCAAACTTTTTATCTGATAGTTAAGAAAACTGAAGCCCAGACAAACGAATTTAGCCTAAAAGCTCACTTAGCTAGTAAATAACTGAGGTAGAAATTGAATCCATATCTCTTGAATTCAGATCCAGTGGTATTTTTGTTTACAACAGCAAGTCTCAATTTCTTTCCTCTCCATACAGTGTTTGCCACAAATAATTGGGACATAAGAGTTCAGACTTGGGCATGGGAACATAATTAAAAGCATAAATTCCATACCATTCAGGGTATGTCTAGTGGGAAACACTGTGAAAACCACTACCTTCATCATGAAGTGCCAGGATGAGAAATTAGGTACTTTGCAGAGGTAGTGCCTTTTGAAAACAAAGAAAGATTGCTCAGATTGTTTCCTTGCCTTCCTCTCCCCCATCCTCCACCCCAAATCTCCTCCTTCCCATTCAGGTATCATGCTCATTACTCATTTCCTCCTCCATAATATTACTCATAATGTCGGTGCCCTCCTCCACTCCAGTGCATTTTCCACCATCTCTATTCCAAATTCTATTCATTCTTCAGGGGCCAACTCAAATCTACCTCCCCCATACTGTCATCCTACATCATTCCTTCTTATAGGGATCTCTTCCTTCTAGCAGCTCCTATTGTACAAAATGCATTTAGTGACTTGCTTGTCACTGAATAATTCAATAGTCAAAAAAGAGCTAGTAAAGGTGTTGTCTCCGTTAAACTAGATTATGAATCCTTCATGCCTTTAGTAAATGGTCTTGGGAAAAATTCATCACCTGGTGGCCAACCTTCTCCTTTTGAGTTTGCCTGTCATCAGATGACAGGCACATGTAATCCATTAATGGATCTATACTCAAAGCCTTTCCAGCCTAGTAGGACCTTCTAGAGCTTATACTTAGCTAGTATGACCTTCAAGGGTCATCTCTATTCCAAGAAGAGACATCAGGAGGACTTTTAGTAGAGGTATTTACTACATATTTCTAGGTAGGCATAGGGAGTAGGAACTAAGTCTGTGATTTCAATGATAAAGAGAACTGATATTTGAGGGAACTGCCTTTATCAGTACAGGTGAGCCCTTACTTTTTTTGCAATTTATAGCCAAAGAGGGTTTGCCTAGAGCATTAAGTGACTCCCCATGATACACACTCAGAGCACACACACTAGAGCTTCTTGATTTTCAGGCTGGCTCTACTGCTACATACTGCTATTTCTCTCATGTTCTTAATACATCTTCCCAACTAGGTTGCGTTCACCTGGAAAGTGAAGACATTTTTTTCTGTATCCTCCACAGGGTAGCCAATCACAGAAAATGGAAGATTAAACAAAAACACAATGACAACTCCAGGAGAGGGATCCCCAATGGAAAAGTCCTGGTGGAAAAGCAGGGATTTTCTTTTTGCCCCTAAGATCAGAGACTAGAGGCTCTGATTTGGAAATAGAAGGTCAGATGCTCATGTACCTCTCCTTTCTTTCTCTGAGGAACCCAGATGCCCACAACTGGGGTTTTGCTATATATTGTTAAGGAGGGAACTGGAGGTCCATATTTTCCCATGATGAGGATTGTTGGGATCTGGGAAGCAGAGAAATGAATACATTCATGCACACACTAATTCATGGGTGCTCACTGCTAAATGTTTAACACCTCTGCACAGCCAATGAACCTGATGGAATCTAGTCTAGGGCACAGCTCCCTCCTGTTCCCAGCCAAACATGAAAAGAGCCCCTGGGAGGGTTTAACACCATCTGTGAAGATTGGTTTTTTGGTGGGTAGGGATGGCAGGAGGTTGTCAAACATAAGCAGAAAAGTATTCCTTTTACTATCTGATTTTCATTTTGAGAAGTGAAAGAGAGAAACCTAGAGACTAAGACAAAAGAGAAAGGGATGGATAGGTGGGACCACGTATGAAGTGGAGGAAATATAGGGAAAGGCAGACTGAGACAGATACAGACCTGGGAAAAAGAGAGATAAAAGGCCATAAGAGAAAAGGACAATTTATTTAACCTGGCCCTCCTAAAGCAAGGAAAAGGCATGAGGCTCAAAGCAAAGACCAGAAGACCATTTGTTGAGGATGTTGAAAAAGGCACCCTTGGGCATGAGCTGGCCTGGATGACCTCTGGTACTCCTTTTATCTCAAGAATTTTATACATTGACTCTAGGGGACATTAAATGTCCTCCTGGCTTCCTGATCTCTATCCTCCTCCAGCCTCAAGGACAAGCTTGATTAATTAACAAGCATTTATTAAATGCCTACTGATGTGACAGGCATTGTGCTAAGTGATGGATTTCAAATACAGCCAAGTGAAGTAGAGTTCTGGGTCTGGAGTCAGAAGACCAGAGTTCAAATTCATCCTCAGATACTTATTAATTATGTGACCCTGGGCATGTCACTTAACTCGGTCTGCCTCAGTTTCCTCAACTGCAAATGAGGAAAATCTCCCTCATAGGGTTGTTGTTAGGATAAAATGAAATATTTGTAAAGTGCTTAGAACAATGTCTGGCACATGGTGTTTAAAAACATTTATTTCCCTCCACCTGCCTACACTCTCAGAGCTTACATTCTAATGGAAGAAACAAAAAGTACATATATAAATAAATAAAAACATACAAAATAGGGAGAAAGACATCCACAGTTGGAGGAATCAAAAAAAGCTTAACTATTGAAAATGGTGCTTGAACAGCTTTTGAGAAGACGAGAAGAATTTGAGGAGGTAAAGGCAAGGAGAGACTGAATTCCAGAAATGAAGGAGTAGCAAGGACAAGGAGACTGAAGATGTTGTATAAGGGACAGACAAGGTCAGTTTATCTAGATCATAGTTTGGAGAGGGGAATAATGGAGAAGATCAGAAAGTTAGTTTGAAGTCTGGTTGTAAAGGGCTTTAAAAATCAAACAAAGAAGTTTATGTATAACCCTAGAGACAATAAAGAATTACAAGAATTGAGCTGGGGAGGGACATGGTCAGATTTAGCTTGCATCTGTGTATGAAGGAAGTGTTGGAATGGAGAGAGGCTAGAGGTAGGGAAATTAAGCAGGGATTTGCTGCCATTATCCAGGAGAGAGATGATAAGGGCTTGAGTCTAAGTCAAAGCTATGTGAATAGAAAGAATAAGTTCGATCAGAGAGATGTTGTAGATTTGGAAACTGATTGGATATTTGCAGTGAAGGAGAGTGTTAAGACAAAACAAGGAGACTGTAAGAACGGTGGTGACTTTGAAATAGGGAAATTTGGAAGAGTTTTGGACAAGTTGAATTTATGCTGTCTTTGGAACATCTAGATTGAAATCTCCAATGGGCATCTGGTGCTTCAGGACTGAAGTTCAGAGAGGATACCTGAGTTCAAATCTGACATCAAACTTCCTATCTGTGTGACTCTGGACAAATCACTTAACCCCAATTGCCTAAGGAAAAAAAAAAGGAGGTTTGGAATAAATTTTGGGTCAGAGGGAGAAATAGGATAAAATAAGATAAACTCTGTTTGGCTCTAAAGCCCTTCACAACACAGTCCCAACCTCTGTTTCTTGTTCTATCATTCTATATTTTCCTCTTCTCACACTCCAATCCAGGTGAACTAACTTTCTTAACTGTTCTTCATAGATGACACTCTGTCACTTTATTTCTTGTTTTCTTGCCTTTTTCTCTGGCCATTCCTTGGACCTGAAATGTACTCTCTCCTTACTTCTGTCTCATGGAGTCCCTCTGTAGCTCACTCCCCAAGTACTACCTTTTAAATGAAGCCTTTTTTGATCCCCTCACTGTTAGTGTCTTCTATCCCAAACTACCTGTGGTTGTTTTGTATGTACTCTGCCTTGCCTACTTTTAGCCCACCATGTCTACTATAAAGATGTGGTCCTTGGAATCACCTTGCTATGTGTGATCCTTACGTGAAACTTTGATGGAAATCCTAAACCTAATTGTAAAAGTTCAGTTTCCCTAAGAGCCTCCTTCAGGAAGGAGCCCTGAATACCCTTTCCTATTTTAGAGAAGATGATAATTGAGAGACTCAATGGTTTCACTCCTTCCCATTTCAATGAAAATAGAGTACATTTTCTTTTTCTTATATATACTTCCTATACATATTAAAATGAACACTGCTGGGATTCTATTTCCAGTATTTGATCCTGCTTTCTGTCAAAGTGAATACTAGAGGTCTTCAAATGAAGGGCATATAAGTCCACTGAAAAATGTCCTCCAGAAGATTCTAGTTCAAGGGCATGTTGGTTTCATGACCTCCAAAGTCTCATCCAAATGGGAGATACCATGATTCAGATTCTGAATGGAACACAAGTACTCTTTATGATACAGAACAAACATTGTCAACCCATTTTAGGAACTTCAATCCACCTCCATAATTTAAGACAATCTTTTTTTTTTTTTTTTTTTTTTTTTTTTTTTTAATACACTGGTCTTCCTCTCCTCCCAGCTTCTACCAGTAAATACTTCAACAAACTCCAATGGACTACTAAGGGTATTAGTTTGCTGAAAATGTTTACCTTCTAGAACAGTGATAGGATTAGGGAATAAGGGAAAAGAATAAGTTTTTATTAAACACCTACCTATGTGCTTGATACTGTGCTTTACAAACATTATCTCATTTTGACCAGGGGGAGAAAACTCTTTGGAGACAGTGGTTAAGGATGATGGGGGAAGAAGAAGAGCAAGTGGGTTATTTATGGAATCCAGAAAGAAAACAAAGGTAGCACAGTAGCTTTTGTCTGGGCCTGGGGTCCCAAAACTGTATTGGTCAGAAAACTATGGGCCCCTTCCTCAAATTCCTCCACGGGACCACAGAGCTTCCTGTTTTTGAAGGTGAAAGACTGGAGTAGTAATCCATCAGTTAATTATTAGCAGCTTTGATTCTTTCATACTTGCTTGTTATAGGTCTCATTGAGCTTACAGGTTTCATAGTAGCTAAATTTAGGATGAAGTCTGGAGATAGGGGAAAGAAGGTGTCATTGGGTTAACTAAGGCCCTTTTCAGCAGTTCCTTTCTCCCACTACCATTTTTTAAAAAAAGAAATCCATCTGTACTGTACTGTACTGTAATGCAGGGTCTTATCTTTTTGAAGGATAAGACCCTACATTACAGTACAGCTTTCTAAGTACTAGCCCTTGGCTTGGAAGATATCATACGATCATAAGTTTAGAAACAGGAGAAACCTTAGGAGTCATCCAGTGCAACTCTAGTTAAACTCTAGCTCAAGGCATTTAGCCCCTTTTGTTCCCTGAATCTGCTTGGCTCTCTGAGATCTGTTGTACCCATTGGCTTATTGCATGTTTTCTTTTTTCTGCTTCTTCCTATTTCCCTTCTTGCTTAGGCTTCCACACATATAAAATTTTTTTTTGGGGGGAAGGGTGTTATTCACAAGGGAAATATGTATGCACACACATATACCCACCCACCATATATATATATTTAAATGGGGCTCTTAGAAACTGAGAAAGTATAATATACACAAGGAAACAAATTGGTATTTAGTAGACAGTATCCAGATTTATATAACTGTTCCTAGATGAAGTATTTGGGCCTAGCCCTGCATTGTCTCCATGATTTATTAAGCTCAGAATCCATTCTCTGGGACTTGATGTACCCCTTCTGGCCTACTTGAGAATGACATTTTGCTCTGATTCCAGTGGTCTCTGAACATGTCCATGTGGCTGGCGCCATTATCCTCCCAGGTTCCTACTCTCAATCATATTTGATTCTGGTCTTTCAGACTTACAGCTGGAAGGGACCTCAGGGGCCATTTAGTTCAACCCCCTTTACAAAAGAGGAACATGAGATCAGAGTGGATAATGACTTGCCTAACATCATGTTGGTGGTAAATGGTAGAGCTAAAATTTAAAATTTAGATTCTTGGTGGCCATCTTGAATGCTTTTTCCAAAATGATAATCTATTATTGACTCTATCTCCAGAGTCTCCCATCTCTCCCCTCCTCTCCATACCCCCTGCAAACATCTTGTCTAGGCACTCAGAATGAGCCCATGTGTCCTCCTGGCACTCTCCAAGTCTCCTCTAGTTCTTGCCTTCAATTCTGTCTACATATTTTTATCTACAAAATCCCAAGCTATTATTGGCATTTCTACTTTCCCACGGAAAGATTTTCTTTTATCATATCTCTTTTTGTCTCAGCATAGCCTTGCATTTTGTTTCTTTTCTGAATAGGCAAATTAGTTCAGTTCACAAAAGATCATTATAGAGTTAACATTTTCAAGGTCCCAGAGAACAAAATGTGGAAGGACCCCTGGGAAAATCTATTTTGAAGAAATTCTGCCAGATTCTGGGGTGGAAATGATCTTGCAATTTCATTTTTACTTTTAAGACATTTTTACAAATACATTTTCATCCCAACTTTTATCGACACATAAGCATTTATTTATATAACAAGAACTAAAGGCAATATAAACAAACACAAAAGTATAATCCCAAATCCCAACAATGCCCTCTTCCGCAAAAAGAATTCCTCAATTAAACAAAATAATATAAAAAAGTGATTTCAAGTGAATGTAAATATTGCTTCATTTTTCTACTTGGGCTGTTTACTTTTCATTCTGTTTTTAATCTTGATTAGAATGGAGGCCTAGAACTGTCCTCTTAACTAAATGGTTTGTTGTTGTTATTCAGTTGTTCCAATTTCAGCTGTGTCCTAGAGTTTTCTTGGCAGATATCATTAGAGGGTTTTGCCATTTCCTTCTCCAGCCCATTTTACAGATGAGGAAACTGAGACAAATAGGATTATGTGATTTGCTAAGGGTCAGTAAATGTTTGAGATTGAATTTGAACTCTATTAGATGAGTGGTTTAATTTATTAAGCACCTACTATGTACCAGGCTTTGTGCTAAGTATCTCTTTTTTAAAAAGTTTATTTATTTTTAATACATACTGTTTTACAAATTATGTTGGGAGAGAACAATCAGAGCAAACAGGGAAAACCATGGGAGAAATTAAAAAAAAAAACAGAAAAAAAGAAGTGAACATAGCATGTGTTGATTTATATTCAGCCTCCTTAGTTCTTTCTCTGAGTGCAGATAACATTTTCTGTCCAGTCTATTGGGATTCTTTTGGATCACTGAACTTCTAAGAACTAAGCCTTTCATAGTTGATCATCTTGTGCTGAGTATCTTAAGGGATACAAAGGAAGGCCAAAAGAGTCTCTGCTCTCAAGGAGATCACAGTCTAATGGAGAAGACTAATAGCTAAGTATAAACAAACTATAGTCAAGATAAATAAGAGAAAATCACAGTGGAAAAGTCCTTGCATTAAAGGTTATAATAGACCTGTGTTCAATCACTGGGAGTTAGTCCTGTTAAGGGAGAAAAAGAAGAAGGGTGGTCTTTGGAGAAGTCCAACCAACTTCACATCTCCATCTCTAGTCCTTCCCATTCCTATGTATCTTCCTGAGATAGTTTCAGCAATCAGATAAATTCTTCAGGGCCACAACGATGGAGCTTTTAAAATGATGGATAATGATGGATCCTTTAAAATGATGGATAATTAGAGCTGCTGAAAATTAGTTAATGCATTTCTCCTTGGGCCATTTTTATGTCTTTAGTTTGCTTTTCAGGAGCATTTTAGTAAATGTGTCAATAGTGGTCTCAGTGGGGTCTGTGATTTCCTCCTCCTTTTCTCTCCCCAAATTAAGTGCAGTGTACTGGTTTTGTCACTCAGGTGTGTGGAGGATTTTCTTCCAGGGTGGCAGGAAGAGATCAAAAAGGTTGTGAAGCTAGGAAATTGTTAACCATTAATTTCTGGTATTCATGAAGCATTCCTTGTCTCCAGGAGGCTTTGGGGTATATGTGAGGATATTAATATCAGCATTATGCGTTAAAATGAAAAAAATAATTTTACACAGGTTTACAGACAGAGCTAGGAGGGACCTTAGAGATCACCCCTTTTATACATGAGGAAACAGGCCCAGGGAGATTTTGTAGAGTGAGCTAGATGGCACTTGTCCCTGGCAAATCACAACCCCCTGTTTGCCTCAGTTTCCTTATCTGTGAAGTGGGAATAATAACAGTACCTACTTCCTATTGTCATAGTGAAGAAAAATGAGATAATTTTGTAAAGTGCTTAGCTCAATATCCTGCACATAGTAGACACTTAAATGCTTGCTAGTTTTTTTTTTTTCTTTTCTTTCAAGGTGACATAGCTGGAAATTACGGCAGTTCTAGAATTTGAATCTAGGTCCTTCCTTTCTAAATTCAAATCAAAGATACTTTTACTGATATTACAGATATATTACAAAGATACTTTGGCTGGTAATAGCTGAAGGGAAGGGTGTGTTGGTAAATGTTTAACAACTAGTTAGCTGATAAAAAAAATCAAATGCCATTTTTATGTTTAATATGCATTATTGGTATTTTTCTCCATCACTTCTTTAATTTTAGACAATCAACAAAGCAATAAATGAAGCTCTGATTTGTAGCAATTGCCAATTTCTGACATGTAAATATTCATATTGAAAAAAATCTTCAATTATATAGTTCTCAGGTCTGTCCAATCTGGTTCCAGCACAACCTTGGTTTTAGGTTCCTTTCTCTTCTAGCTGATCAAGAGTAATTTATACTCTAATAAAGAACAACAACACAACAACAGCAGCAGCAACAACAACAACAACAACAACAATAACCACCTCTCCAACACTCCCAAACTCTCCCTCTCAAAATAAGTTATTAGCGGTGGAATTTCAGGCAGTATAGCGGCAGGTAGGGCTATTTGGTTGTTTCTTATTCTCCCTACTTGCAGAGCTACTTCTGATGGATTGGGACTTTTACAAGTGAACTAAGGCACTGCAGAGCCTTATCTTATCTTCATTTTAGCCTTAGTAAGGAGGCAGAGCCAGGATTAGAAGGAGCCTAAGAATGAGCTCAGGGATCTTCCCACTGAACCACCTGACCCCTAGCATCATCCCTAACTCCGTCCCCACCTCTAGTCCCTCTCCCTCGCCCCAGGTGGATGTTTCTTTGTTTCTTTATTAATTTATTTATTACAAGTGTCTCCTCTAGGTCAGGGACCTGAGCATTTCTCCGTATGCTTGGCTGCTTGTATGCATCGGTGCTTTGATCAAACTCTTTCCAGACTGTTTATTTTTCATTTTCTATAGTGTATGATTTGCCAGGAATGATGTGAGGGCCAGATAGGAATCAGAGTTTTTGAAATTAAAAAAAAATATTGTAGTCATTAACACAGAATGTACAATACCCTTTGGGTACATGAAAAGGAAATTGGATTTAGAAATGATGGTTCCCAGCATCCGGCATTTCCCCTGCTTTCCTCACTACTGAGGATACTCAGGATCCTCTCACACTGAGCGCTACGGGAGGCTCCCTGCCCTTGCCCACCCAGCCCTGAGCCTCTCTTCCTTTTCACTTAGACCTTTCCTCTCTAGCTCCCTAATAACCTAGGTCTGAAGGTGAGCGGCTCTGAGATGTGCACAGAGCTGCGGGGAGATCCTTGTTTTCATGGGACTTCTTCCCTTCCCAGAGAAGACCCGGATGGTTGGTTACCATGGTCTAGGGGTGCAGATGGGATCGCCAAGTATAAGGAAAGAGGGGGCAGTATCCCATATATTTCTAAATGTAGGAGAGGAGGGACCGCTAGATGGCGCAATGGATAGAGTGTCGATCCTGGAGTCAGGAGCACCCGAGTTCAAATGCGACCTCAGACACTTAACGCTTCCTAGCTGTGCCTGGCTAAGTCACTTAAACCCAGTTACCTCAACAAAGAAAAAAGATGAGAGCATCTGGAGGCAGGGATGTTCGGGGTTAGGGTGGGACCCCAAGGGTTGTGGATTCTCCTTGGCTTTTAAGCAAAGGTCGGAAGCCGTCTTGCCATGGAGATTCTTTTGGGCAGGCAAGGCTATGGACTAGATAGCCTTTGCACCTCTTAAATTTGGCGACACCCATCCCATCACTTTCATGTTCCTTCTAAGGAAAGACAAGAAAGAATAGTCTAAGCTGCCTGTCCCCTCGCCTCCATAACGGGGCTGCGGGATGTCTGGGGCAGCACTGCCCCCTGCCGGCTGCCCTTCAGAAGGCAGGTAAATATGACAGAACTCGGATCTAACGGCAGATCTATGGCACCGATCCCCGATGCCCGCCCCCGACATACGGGCATCTCTGGGAATCGAGAGCGATCACTTTGGAGATAGTCCCTTTCCCCCGTCTGCAGTCAGCCCTGTTGGGCTGGAGATTGGAAGGGGGCTTTTCCGCCTTCAGACCCAAGGAGTCCGACCCATTTCTAGCTTTCCTGCCCCTTTGTGCTCAGGCCTGTCAAGTGAAGCAGCATTAATCAAGCACCACCTGTGCCAGGCACACTGCTAAGCACTGCCATCATAAAGGTAAAAAGCAGCCTCTACCGTGCGTCTAACGCGGGAGACAGCGTGTAAATGTCTTGGTACAAACAGGAGAAGTTGGGAGATAAATCTCACAGAAAGCAACTGGCATGAAGGGAGCTTGGCAGGGCCTTATCAGGGGAGAAGCCAAGACCTGGAGGAAGTCAGGAGGCAGAGCCCAGGGAGACAATTCCTCGTAAGGGGGCCAGCCAATGAACATCCCGGCGGGAGATGGATCAGCCAATGAACATCCCGGCCGGGAGATGGCTCAGCCAATGAACATCCCGGCCGGGAGATGGCTCAGCCAATGAACATCCCGGCGGGAGATGGCTGTCTCTACAAACCTGGCCTGCAAAGTGCCTTTCCCAAGGTCTCAGATAGCAAGGCAAGGATTCATGTCCAAGCATTTCCTAATCCCTCTTCCATGGGAGGTCCTTCAAATACAAAGCAGTTAGTCAGGTATGTCCAATCAAAGGCTGGAGACAGAAGTGAGTGTGTGGAGGAGGGGGGACACTGGGAAAGCTCTTAAGGCCTCCGGAGTTTTGGGAGTTATCTGTCCATCTGGATGTATTCTACCTGGCTTGAACAGCCAAACTGACCCTGCAGTTGGGGGTCTCTCCCCAGAAATCACAGCCTTTAGGGTACCTGGAGATTGGATGGCATACCGAGCAGGCAGAGGGACAGCACCAACTACCACTTTGCAAAAGGAACAGACAGCAGCAGCAGGAGGAGAGGACAGAACAGTATCTCTGGCCAGAGTCATTTCCCAAGGCTCCAAAGAGGAGCCACCCTGAGACTGATGGAAGATTCAGGCTGGGCAGATGCTGCCCCTCAACCACCGAAGGAGGAATTGACTTCTTTGCCCTCCTAACCTCATTAGGCACTTCATAGCCAGCAACTAAAGGCGGTTCTTTTTGAATGAGTTCCCTGTCTCATCCATGCTGGTCCCTTTCCGGAGGCCGAATGCTACATCTTCTCTCTTCTTCCCAAGCCCAGGCCCATTAGAAATCTTCACTAAAAGCCTCATACTTGGGCACTCCCAGGACAGAGAAGAGTTTAATATTCAGTCACCCAATATACGGGGTGCCCCAGTGCCTTGCATTGTAAAGTCAAGAAAAGTCTCTTCCTTCAAGATTACATTTTATACTAGAGACGCCACATTTTAACTCAGCTGAGACAAATCCCAAAACTGGGATCTTTCCAAATGTTCAGTCCTTCTCTATCAAAGATAACTTGTGTTTTCAAAGGGCTTAATCTTTAATGGCAAAACTGGAGGCATTCTGATAGGCGGGTGGCCAAGATTTTTTTTTGGGTGGAGTGTTGCCTATTTTACTAGGCTGCTCTAGGGCTTGTGGGTTGTGGGCACATCTGCTATGGCATCAGGGATACACTTGAGGTCCTGTGGTTCTCCAGCAGCCTGGGACCCTTTAACCACTGTCCCTCCCTCTCCCTAGAGATTACCCAGAGCTCTAGAAAAAAGAATGCCAGGAAAGGAGAACTGGATCCAAGACCTATTAAAGACCCTGGGAAAAAGTTCCTTTGCCTCAGGGATTACAGGTAAGACTGGTTTTCGTCTTTGGTCTCTAACAGGAAGTCAGTACTGGGTAGGGGACTGCTAAAGTTCAGGAGATTTATTCCGAGCATCAAACTGCTCAAATGCAAGTATTGTTAAATGCTTGCCTGGGATTGGAGGAAAAATAGTAGGAACTGCTGCTGTCTTGGTTGGAGGTATTACATTTGATTAGTGAGTCAGTCACAGTTGTGGGCCCACAAAGCAATTTGTCATAAAATTCTTTATTGGACTTGAATCACAGCACAACCTCCATGCCCCTCCCCACCAGGGGGTCCTCAGGGATGCACATGGAGGTTTGTTTACCACTTGGGTTAAGCTAGAGAGCCAGCCTGGCATGACCCAAATTTCCTGAGTGATCAACACATCTAGGGCGAGTTCAAGGATGATATTGCTCCATTCCATGGAAATATTCATGCTCACAGTAGCCTACATAGAGAGGCTGGGCCTGGATACCTCGTCTGTAAGACAAAAAGGAGAAAGAGGGTCACTTGGGAAGGAGGAGACAGAGAGGGCTAGGGATGGGGAAGAACTGACAGAAAAGATGCTTGAGGTTTTCCTCATTTCAGTTTCCCTTTCTCATGAACTTTCTCCAGACTAAGCATGGAACCCAATGACTGCAAGTCTATCTTGTCCTCTGCCCCTGACCACACTCCGGTGAAGGAAAGAAAGGGGAGTAAGGAAGGGCCAATCAGCACACTCCATCAGTATCTGAAGGCATGTTTTGGGACTGAGCCATTCAATTCAATAATCCCTTATTACGTGCCTGTGGGCAACAGCCTGGGGAACTTAAGATAGTTCCTATCCTCTAGAAACTCACATTCTACTGTTGGATACAACAAGTACACCAAGAAAGAACAAAGTAATTTTAGGACTGACTGAGCCCTAACTGGGCCCAGAGGTCAGAGCTCTTAGGCGGAGGATGGAAGCAAGCCAAAAGTCCTTAGAGCTCCAGCTTAAGGGGAGGGCATTCAAGGCCCAGGAAGTAGGAAGGCACAACCAAGGCTTTGGGATGGAGAGGTCAGGGGCTATGCCAACCTCAAGTCAGCTTGTCTGAGTCATCTCCTACATCTCTGGGCACTACAAGTCTCAGCTTTGAGCTAGAAGGTACACAACAAACCCAAGTTGGGGGCCACAGATTCTAGGAGTTTGGTGATCTAAAATCTCAGGGCCTAAGTGTCAGATACAAAAAAATTCAGAGAATTTTTTTTTGCTGATGCAATTGGGGCTAAGTGACTTGCCCAGGGTCACCCAGCTAGTAGGAAGTGTTAAGTGTCTGAGACCACATTTGAACTCAGATCTTCCTGACTTCAGGGCTGGTACTCTATCCACTGTGGCACCTTAGCTGCTCCCAGACCCCCAATCTTACTCCTAACAGTGGGCTTTCTACAATGACCTTATGTCTGGCTAGGTGTGCAATCAATCTGGGAAAGAAAAATTATTGTAGTCTAGCTCTTGGCTTTAGGGAACCTCCCTCCTTCTGCAAAAATTCTTGAAAAAGCCAAACTTAAGTATGTTTGATGAGAAAGACTGAGTAGACTGCAAAAAGGCTCTGAGGAGTTTGGGCACTATGTCTAATCCATATCATTGGACTGAAGCCAAAGTTAAAAAGGCAAATTTACAAATATCATCTTCCCAATCCCGCAATAATTTGGCTTGGTGAAAGCTGGAAATACCAATCTAGGGCACAATTCCTGCTCCTCCTACCTGAGCAGCTCACACCGGAAATGGGCCAGTCGGTCATACGCCAAATCCTTATTCTTCACGGACTCGCTGCTCCAAAGCCTCTCTGCCACAGCTCCTCCCCTGGGCCTGGATGGGGACACAGATCCAGCCCCTGGTCAGATTTCTTATTTGGGCTGGGAGGACGTGATTGGAACAGGAAAGGGCTAAATGGATGTGCCCAGGAGAATGCTGGGATGAGTTTTATGGCTGAACCAGTAGCATACTGTGACCCAGACTTGGTTATTTCATCTAACAAATCCTGCTCTCTCTCTCAAAGAAGAAGACAATAATTGTGAAAAGGGTCTTGGAAGAAATGGCATACTGGGGTTTTAGAGGATCACGGAGAAGGACATCAGAGGCCATCTCACTAGATGGATGAGGAAATCGAGATGAAGGGGTTTAAGGGAAATGTCAAGCTCAGACAGTCGGAAGGTGGATTTGAATCCAGATCTCGTTTCCAGAACCCATGATCTTTCTCTTGCATTAAGATGTTTCCCTCTTGGGGTCATGGGGCACAGGTAGAGATGAGGGAAGTGGAATGGGGACGTGGCTCTGGAATCATCAGCAGCAGCAGTGGGTAGCTGAGCACAGGCTAAGTGGGCATGAGATATGACACACCAGACTTTGGGAGTGGCAGGGAAAAGCAAAGGATAGTAAATGGCCAGGCCTGCCCAAGTCCAGGGGCTGGAGGTCTGGTTCTGCCATGGCTTGACCCTTGGCAAATAATTTATGGCCTTGGCACCCCATCTTCAAGGAAAAGATGAGGTGCACTCTCTGTCTTAACTACCAGCCCTGGATGAGACTAGCACAAAACAGATTATACAAACTGAAGGGACCATGAGGCTAACACTTGGTGTGGCCATTGGGCCAGAAGATGAGGGGAAGAGGAAAAAAATATCTGTAGGGCATCAGAAATAACTCTGGGTCAGCGCAGGCCAGTTGGGAGCCATGGCCTCTGCTGTGCCGGGCTCCACCTCTCTCCTGCCAGCTGCTCTTTACTGACTCTATTATTTCCTCCCTTCCTCTGACCAGTTCCGCTCCTCCCTTGCTGCTTACCAGAGTCTGGGGGTCAGATTTGTCACATCCACATATTCGCCCCACATGCAGGCTTCGCCCCCAATCACCAGAGACTTCTGCTCAGGGCTGCCTGAAGGAACATAAGCGCTCGTCATGAAGGCACTGCCAGGGACTCAGGACAAGTCCAGCAGGAGGAAGTGTTATTTAACAGATCCAAACATCAGGGCATGATGAAAAGATGTATTTGTGGGTAGCTCCAAGAGGGGCTGAAGATTTTACTTCCTAAACTCCTTTAAGGACCAAACCCTCTGAACTCCCATTATTCAAATTTCCTCTAGTGGGTTGATTCCAGGGATCACCACAGAGAAGTGGCCTATAGCCTCCCTTCCACACCCTCGAACCTTCAAAGTCCAGGGGCTCCACCATGTAGATTTTCTGCCAGTCCTGCCCATAGGAGACGTAGTTCAGGTACCAGGGAGCAGACAACAAGACACGATACCCTGCCTTGGTGACATTCTGCATCTCCGAGGTGTATGGGGAAAGGCTCGTTTCTTTCCAGACATGCACCACCGTGTCTGGTTTCAGCTGGTGACAAGGAACAAAAATAAGATGGGTTAGGAGCGAAGGCTACCCACTAGAAGAAAGAACCAGGACCTATTCAATGTCCTTGTTGTCCCTACCTCCACTCCTCCCTGCAGAACCACAAGAAGGGGTCATATTTGAGCACCTCCAATGGTTCCAGGGTGCCCTGGGCCTCTGCCAGCCGACAGATAGGGTAGGGCATCTCTTGTTTCCAAATCTCAGACCGAGGATCATTGCAGCACTCCTCCTCATCCTGCCAGTGCTGAGGGGCCCCTGTCTACTGGTGTGGGGTGGAGGAGAGAGGCAGGAATGTAGAAGGCACTGGACTTGGAACCACATTTTTTTGTTCCTCCTCTTATCTAGAACCCCTCTTTAAAACCTGGGTGGGGGCATGTGGGGAAGGAAGGCAGGTGGTGGGAGAGGCAGGGTTCAAAGAAATAAAACTAAAAGCCAAAGAGCCAGACCAACTGCACCCAGAACAAGAGTGCTGGGAATAAGCCAAAGGGTGTGCCCCCACCATGGGGCAGCCCAATGGTCCAAGTGTTTCCAAATGCTCCTGGGGACAGGCAGCCATCTCTCTGGGCTACAGGGAACAGAGATTTTAGCCAGCCCTTTGCTCTAAATACCATGTAATAATAATAATAATAAATAATAATAAAACAGTAGCATACATTTAGTGTTTTAAATGTTATCTCATTTGATGCTTACAACAATCTGGGATTATCAACTTCATTGATAAGAAAACTGAACTGAATGGGTGACTTGCCCAGAGTCACACAGCTAGAAGTCTGAAGCTGGATTTGAATTCAGGTGTGCCTGAACCTAAGTGCAAGGTTCAACTCTATTCACTGCATCATTTAGTTGTCGCTGAAGATACGGGAAACTTAGGTCTCAGATGCAAGAAGCAAAGCCCACCAGCTCTGAGTGGTTCTGCAAGGACAGAAAGTCCTTCAAGTTGGGAGGGAGTAGATGGAAAAAGAGGCAGAAACGCTGTTCCACTTCTCTGAAATCCAAGGTTTAGATCAAATGAGATCTCATCTCTGCAAATATCCTAGGAGAAAGTAAAGTGGGGAGGATTCCTTCATGGGAAAGGCTTCCAAGTCTTCTCTTTGACCCATTAAAAATGAAATACAGGAGGCAGCTAGGTGGCGCAGTGGATAGAGCACCAGCCCTGAAGTCAGGAGTACCTGAGTTCTAATCTGGTCTCAGACACTTAACATTCCCTAGCTGTGTGACCCTGGGCAAGTCACTTAACCTCAACTGCGTCAGCAAAAAAGCAAAAAAAAAAAACAACAAAAAAAAGAAATCCGGGGCATCTAGGGAAAATCAGCCCTGTGGTAGCACTGGAATGGAAGCCATGGCCTCCTCTCTGAAGGCCCTTTGGGGCCCCTAATGTTCCTGGGGAACAGCAAGGGGCATGGAGGACCAGAAAGACAGGACCACCGACACCTGCCCAAAGTCCACAGGATCAAGACAGCAAACTGTTCTTTCTTTCTCCTCAACCTCTTACCTTCACATTATTGTCAAACACCTCCTGCCACACCATGTAGCCCTTTCTATAGGAAGACACAATGTTCAATAGCCTGAGGAAGAGAGAAATCAATAAATCCAATTTGAAGCTGTAACAGGTGGAGAACAGACCAGAATCCTGGGGATGGCTAGAGTTCCCTCGATATCCAGCATCCTGGGATTTCATTTTTGGATAATGGAGGAAAAGGCCTCCTATGAAATCCCAGATTTTTCTCCTCGATTCAGATTAGGCCAATAATGTGCTGCAATGGAAGAGGGAACTACTTGGGAAGGCAGAGCCTGGGTGAATTGCTTTAGTGGATAGGGGAGCAATGAAAGTAGCAGGATTTTTCATTTTCAACTGGCTAAAAATTGGAGGGTAGAGGGAGCCTAGAAAATGTAATTTATAGTAGGAGACAGTATATTTCAAAGTAAAGAATGGTACTTTACAGGGTGTAGGAAGGTTCCAGACCATTCTCCTCTGCCCCCATATTCTAACTTTCTATTCAGGTAAACATATCTCCATCCTTACTTTTGAATGTAGAAAGATTCCAGTTTCTCATAGCGGTCAAAGCCTTTTTCCTTCATGAAGGCCTTAATATCTGGATTAGATTGCCTGCAAGAAAGAAGACTAATTTCTCCCATTCTTACATCTCCAGGACTTCAGAACCCTGGGGAGATAGGGAATAGTCACCTAATTTCCTGCTACTTCTCTCTCTAACCTGAAAGAGAATCAAAAAGCAACCACTAACCCTGAACTGAAGACTGTAAGAGAGATATGTCCTGGTTTTGCACCCAAAGCTTTTGGTTAACCTTTGTCAGCACAACATTTAAGATCTTCTCAAATAGGGCTTCAGCTTTCCCTGGCTTCCACAAGGGAAGCCTTGTGGTCTATTAAGAGATACTGTTAAAAGACTGAAGGGACCTCAGTCCCACTCCCTCTTTTAAAGATGAAACAAATAAAGCCCAGGGAGATGGTGACTTGCCCAGTGGTATATGAGTAGTATGTGGCTGATATGAGATTCAAGCCTAGGTCTTCAGACTCCCATGCTATTTCTCAGTAATGTTCATGCCTTCTTTTACTTTTTTCAGAGTTCATTGAGCCTAGAATGCCTACCTCCCACCACCATCTAAATTCTCCTTCCCCTACAAGGCCCCATTTGAAATCTCTTCCTCAGAACCTTTCATGACTTTGCTTTTCCAACTAGTGCCCTCCTTTCTTGGTTCTCTTAAATCCTATAACATTATTCTGAAATATGCAATGGCTTGTGTTAGATCTTTTATCTCAACTAGATTAATAACAGATCTTTTTTGCTCCTTTTTGGTTAGCAAATAATTAAGAACAGGAGAAGCTTCATTAATACTCTGCTTGATCTCTCTTGCTCTAAGATTTGTAGAGGGTAGAAGAGGACTGAGACAAAGGGAAACTAGAGCAAAATGAAGGTACTGAGTTGGGGAGGAATATAAGGCTGAAAGGATAGTCTAGGCGGGGAGCATAATCAGGCACCTAGGCAAGAAGGAAGAGAAGAAAAGCTGTGAAGTTATTAATCTACCTTCTCTTTTGTATGGCTCTATCGGGACTAGAAACCTTGGTTCTGAGTGGTCTAGGAATTCCAACATTTCAACTCTCCTATTTCCTTTTTTCCTACCCTCAATCCCCAGTAGCATATGAGAGGAACACAAGACTCTAAACACACACACACACACACACACACACACACACACACACACACACACACGCCTCCCCTCCCCCTCCAAGAGCTCCAGATACTGTTGTTTCTTGACTCTGACTTACTAAATCAAAGGGGATATGGAGATGAACTAAGGGCTCATACCAACATGTGAAATCAACCTCATCCCCTCCAAGGTGAAGATAAAAGTCTGGGAAAACTGAGCTGATCTCCTGGAAGAATGAAGCCATGAACTCATAGGTGCTGTTGAGGATGGGATTTACTGGACCATAAGTGCCAGAAAGAGTGGCGCCTGAGTAGCAAGGAGTCAGCAGTCCAGGAATACCTAGTCCAGGAGAGATGCATACACAGTCACAGAGAAATAATCACAGAAACACCAGGTCTAGTCTGAGAACAGCTCTGATCAATGATTTGGGGCTGTATTGCAATAGCTTGTTTCTACCTTAAGCAGAAAATCAGAATCTATTTAGAACTTATATTACGGGGCACTGAATTTACTTATTGCTGCTTTCCAAATAAGATATTTATAAAGCGCTAAGCCTGGTACCTGGCACATAGTAGGTACCTGATACATGGTTATTCTTTTCCCCTCTTCCTTCCTAAGAGGTCCAAATCTATTAGGTTCTTAGAAAAGAGTTTTAGGATATGGTCCACCCTCCATAGCTCCTCTTTTGAGAAATTATCAGACTTTGCTTCTTTAATTCTGCAGTGGACCAAAGCTTCAGTTAAGTGAGGAAATCCAAGTGGGCTTTATTAGCAGCATCAGGAGAGTTTTATTGGCCTAAATCCAAACAAATTTTAAATTTCTTCCCTATTCCACATTCTTTTGCACTTCCAACTTCCCAAATGGGGAAAAAAAAAAAAACCCATCAGGAAAATCTGTTGTTCTCAAGAAAAAAAAACTGGAGTGTGATATGTTTTTGTCTATGGGTTATATGTTAAAGAGATACTGCCAAGGGCAAAAACTGCAAAGAGGATATTGGCTTCCTCCTTATTTTCCTCCTTCTCTTTCTTACCTTTTCCCCAAGACAAAGTGTGCCCAGGTGTGTCAAACTCTGCTAGGACTCTGATGCCTCGCAATCGGGCATATTCAATGACTGTCTTTACATCCCCAATTGTATAGATGTGAGTGGCAGAGTTGTAGGATCCCTGAAAGACACAGACAGGCCCTTCTTGTACTCTCATCATTAGAGGAAGACAAACTCCCAATATTAAGCACATAGGCTTAGCCCATCCTCGCTGTACTGAGCAGCACAAGTTGGACAGGACTATGGGGTCTTCTTCCCTAGGCTTTGTACTCAGACAAGAATGCCAGACAGGACACTAAAGAAGACTCACTGGTTAGTGACAAAATCAATTAAAATAATATCTCACATTGTTATTGTTCCTGATCTTTTTCAAAGTGTTTATTTCACTTGGTTCTCACATTTCTGTGAGGTGAGCAGGGATTATTGTTACCATTAAAAAAATAAGGAGACTGAGAATCAGAAAGATGAAATATAGCCCAAAGACAAAGGGGGAAAATTTGAAGGTGCAGTCCAGTCCTTTTTCCACTAACCAAAGCTACATGCAGCTCTTATGTGGTCCCTGTTCCCACTAGCAGCACCCTGCAAAGAAGCCAGGTGCCCCCCCCCCCACTCACAAGTACAGAGAGACCAGGATAAAACATACATACCTTTCTGCTAAGCTCAGGGAAAGTCATACTCTCATATGGAAAAGAAGGGTCATCAACTATGTGCCAGTGGAAGACGTTGAATTTGTTATATGCCATGACATCCTGGAGGGCAGAACATATATAAAACTTACCCCTTCCTTCCATGGTGAGATTCAAGACACACAAACACCCCAAGATACTCCCCTCTACTCCTTAAGGTTGGAAGGAAGTGTCAGAAGACAGCTTCTTGCTGCTCGATTCCAGTTTACTTTGGATACAATTCTTCCCTGCTCCTCTTGCTGGGATTATGTTTCTAGGGCCCTCTCTTTTATGGCCAAAGCATGTGATTTTATGGCTTTGTAACACTGACATAAGCACCATTTAAAGGAGACTTGGAAAGACCCAGCTTGACCCAAATAGGCAAAGAGAACAGTTTCTTCTACACTCATGAAAACCCAACCAAAATCCAGTCAGTCAAGCAGATGCTTACGTCAGGATCAGAGTCTTAAGTTTGGATTGATCCCAACCTTGACTCTTTCTCCTCACTGATCTGAGCATGGAGCCTCATGGGCACCAAAGTCTGAATTTTGTCCTTTCTCTCCTCTGGAGTTTTCCAGATAAGATTACCTTTCTGGGACTAGTGAAGAATCATAAAATAAAGATGTTTTAGGAAGGGGTGTTAAAGTTTGCCACAATAACTCCTTGGGGTCCTGAAGTGGAGGATCACAATTCATACCAGTGTCTCCAGGATGCTCTGCAGTGGGAGGTAATGACGAGACGTGTCCAGCAGTAAGCCTCGGTGAGGGAATCGAGGAAAGTCTACAATTTTGGTCCACTTGACATAGAACTGAGCAGAACAAACATGAAAAATTAGTCAATAACACTCATTCCCTACTCCCAAAGTCTATGAACAGTCTCTAAGAAGAGACCCAGGGTCTAGGAACTTTGTTGACAGTGGCTAAATTCAAACCCCTTTTGGACAAGAGCACATCCCTAATCTTCCTGGTCTTTCCATGGTCCCTCTAATAGACTGATTCACTTTGTGATGCTTTCTATCTCCAGTGCTTAGTATAAGGCTTGGCACATAATAGGAATTTAATGTTCATTGGCTGACTATCTCATAATTACTAATATGTGAAATTGTCCAGGGATGTATCCATAGGGCCCCAAAACCTAGGTCTTCTGCACTGTCTTCAAGGAACAGTCACTACAAAGCTACACCCTGCACTCAAAGGCCACACACAAAAAAGCTGATTCACTAAATTTTAGCTTTTCACTCTAGTTTAAAAATATTTTACATAAAATTTATTTTGTTCAATTACATGTAAACAAAACTTTTAAACTTTTTTGGAGGAGAGGGAGTTTAAGTGGCTTGTCCAGGGTCACACAGTTAAGTGTCAAGTGTCTGAGGCTACATTTGAACTCAGGTCCTTGTGACTCCAGGGGTGGTGTTCTATCTTAAAAAAAAAAAAAAAATTAAAAATTAAAATTCCAAATTCTTTTTTTCCTTGAGAAAGCAAGCAACTTGATGTAGGTTATACAAGAAGTACAATCATGCACAACATCACTCTAGTTTCAAAATTTATATTTGAATACTTTTATTTCTATTTTCTTTAGTTAACATGGCTTATTATGCTCTAGGGTGAAGGTGAACTCTAGTTTCATGCAACCTCATTCTATCAGTCACGGAACCTTAAGACCACATCCCCAACCTTTGTATTTCCTCCCAAATCCTAGCTAGCCAGGAATGTCTTATACCACCTTTGACATCCAGAGAGAATTTATGACAGAAACAAGGCATTATATTGTAAACTTCCTTCAGTCACTTGGGACACACACTCACCATGCCCTCTGCAGATCTCCAAATGAGCTGGCTAAAAGTCTCTAGGCCTGTGGAGAACCAGAGGGGCAGGGTGAGGTCTGGGGGAAGTGAGGGAAGAAACTGCCCCAACCTAAATGATGCCCAGTAGTTGGAGGTATGATTAGTGAGTAAAGAAAGTGAGGTATACAAGATCAATGCTCATTTTTCCTTGAAAATTCAGGGAGAAAGAGAATTCAACAAGCATTTCTAATGTATTTTGGGGATATCTGGTTGATCCATAGTGAGACAATTGAGAAAAGTTAACTGAAACGAGACATCTATCCATTCCTTTTATCCACTTTTTGTTTGTCAGACATCATCTGTCACAGAATGCTTGTTTGGGGAGACAGGACACTGGGAAGGTCTTTTAACAAGCCCCAGCTCTTGCATGGGGCCTCTTCCTTTTGCAGTTCTGGCAGCCAGCTAAGGAGGTGACAGGCCTAGTGTTATTTTCCTTAGCCTGCAAGGCTGGCCATTTTAGAAAGTTTTGTATCGCCTGAAATCTCTTCAGGTTCTCAGATTTGAGATTTTAGTGAAGAAAGAAGAGGGCAGCTAAGAGGAAGAAAGCAATTAAAAACTGCCTCTTTGGGGAACTAAAACCATAGAATTTTTAGAGCTAAAAGAGACTTTATGAGACTCTCTGCAGCAACGTAAGAACCTTCTAATCCCTAGGAAATTTTAAAGTTTTTATATATATAACTGGACTATGACTAGGAACTATATGTGTTCTTCATATCTTTATCTCCCATAATGCCTAGTGTGAGATCTGGCATCTAAATAGGAAAGTGCAAATAAATATACATTGAATGCCTGAGTTAAGATCACTTAGTTTCTATGTAATGTCATGGATCCAGAAGTTTTGTTTTTCACTATATATTTATTTTTCTTTTCAAAACAACTAAAAAGAGGTGTTTGTTTCTCACTCAGAGATTTAAAAAGAATCACGTCAGAGGCACTATCCTGATGTGGAATAAGTCCCAGTTTCTCCAAGCCCATGGGAGGTAAGGCCCCAAGAGGCTTCTGGCCTTTCTTCCTGGCACCCTGAGAAAGCCCAGGATTCAGTGTCACCAGACTCACTCTGTGCTTCCAGACCACATGGTCATGGCTGGTTTCAGTTTCCTAATCTATAAAAAGGAGATAACAATGTCAGCACTACTTACAGTTCAGTAGTGTGCTACTGTACTGAACTGTAAGTACTCTGGAACTTTTGTACATACTAGCTCATATAAATGAGTTTTTATTATCTCACCATTACTAAGGCTTCCTCCATCCAAACAATCCTCAATTATTTCCATAAAAGGCTTGTCTAGAAGAGAAACTGCTATTGTAGTGTCTGATTTTTGTACAGAGGGACACATCTCACAGAAAGGAAACCTGTGAATATCTCATTTGGTTCCCTGAGGAGAGCTGGCTCATCTACTTTACTTCTAAGGGGCCTTAATTTCAAAGCCTCTCAACCAGCAGACCTAGCAGTCAGGTGTAGAGAAACTCCATTAGAACAAATCAATGAAAAATCTAGGCCATCCAATCCTTCCCACCTCATGTGAGCCCCTGTAACATTACCTCTGAGAGCTCCCCAGACAGTATGGGCTTTCAGGATGAACTGTTGATCACTGAGGGTCAGGGTGTCTGAAATGACAACAAAAAGAGTCTGCAGTGTCAGGGCTTGAAAAACCTGAACTTTGCACGCCAGTCTTAAATGAATATAAAACCATTTTTGTTTTTTCAAGGTGAAACTTCTAGTGCTGGCAGTTATGGACCAACATTTTGGCTTCTGGGAACTTTTGCTGGGGCAAGGTAGGATCATGGCATTTGGGAAAATGAAACAAGATGGTCTCACATGAATGGGCCAGGGAAATATTTAGCCCCAAATTGTAGATATCTGCCACAACAGTTTCAGATAGCCTCAGGAGAGTAAGTGGCAGAGGTTTATGTGTGTGTAATTGTGGGCTCTACTATAATTTCCACTGTCTTTGACAAGTTCTGATGCTTAATAATTCCTTAGTTTCCTTTGTAGACACACATATTCCTACTAAACCTCATCATGGAATATAAAAAGGCTTTATACTATACTATACTATACTATACTATACTATACTATACTATACTATGATATAATAGATGACAGGGGCTGAGGATGTGCTCTCATGCTATCTCCCACCACCTCCCTGTCCCCACCTTTCCAATTCACTTCTCTCTCACCCACAGGATGCTGTTTAAAGGGAGATCAGGTCTTTTTGCTTAATTTAGGAACTGAAAACATTCCTAAGGCTCAGGGGCATTCTGTAGACTTTGCCATTACTTACAAAAAATAATTTCATTTGGGTGAGCCTGAAACTCTTGGCCAGAGTTCTTCTGCATAGAAAGACTAAGCCTAAATGTAGCACCTAAGTCCAACACCCATTGGTTCTTTGGTATTTAAGGCTATAAGCATGTGGCATGAACTTTTGATGACTGTAAGGATATACACTGTACCCCTGACCCACTTCCCTGCCCTGTGCCTGCTGTGGCACTTGAAGTGCTTAGAGTCATTAGAGTCATTCCTGGGGAATGATTAGCTGGTTCAATAGTTGGGGAAATCCTTTAGGGGCAGGGCTGCATTGTCAAGCTTCCATGTTCACAAGAAAGATCTGTAACCCAAGGGCTGTGCTTACAATTCTCCACAGAATTCATTTCTGGAAACTGGTCACACCCAGGGACATCCACAAAGACTTCCAAAGAATTCTTCACTGTTTGCTTCTGTCCTGCAAGTAGAGAAGAAATTCAGGAATCTCATCCCCATCAACATGGGGTCATTGCCCTCAGGATCATCTAATTTAATCCCCTCATTTTTTATAGATGAGGGAATTTGAGGTTCAGGGAGATTAAGAGACCTACCCAGGCACACAAAGTTCAGCAAGGAACTCATGCTCCTCCAATAAAAGGGCAGCACCTAGTCTTGGACCATGCCTTTTGTTCACTGATCAGCTGTATGTATTTTTTCTTTTTATCCTGTTAGCTATATAGCCTCTACAAAAACTCAGAGAATTCATTAAGTATTTTGTGGGCTTTAAAGCACTTAAACAAATGTCAATTATTATGATGTTAATTCACATGTGGTCTAGATGGAAACATCTGTTTTGTCGTGACTAGCTTAGGACCATAGGCCTCCAGTCTGGGAATGGGATTTCCCAGTCAAGACACTCATGTGTTGATGCTACCCCAGAGCAGTGATGCTATATGTGACATGTTTCTTATATTATCTTTATTGTACTGCATTTGTTGACTGTGTATTACTTTTGTGTAATAAACTTTTATCACTCCCCTTTTAAGTCTATGCCTGTTGAATATATATTCTGAACTTAGATTAACCTTACAACTCCTTATCTTTTTTCCCCAAAATAGATTTTAAAGTCTTGCTTCTGATACTATTGTTACAGGCGTGTGCCAAGATTTTGTATTTTTTCTCCCTTTTTCTTATATCTTTGGAAAAAATCTAAATTTGTTAATGAGTTTCTTGTACATTCATATTTTCTGATTTTGACAATTTTTTTTCCTTCAAATTGGAATAATTCCTCTATTTTCAGAATTTCATTTGTGAGGCGGGATATATATCCTTGTACGTATCACCTAGAGATTATTTTCTCTACTAAATTTTAATCCAAGGGAATATCCCTATCTATCTTTTCTCTAAATTCTCTGAAATTGGCTTCCTCTAAATCTAAGATGCATGTGCCACCTAGAATCTTGCTTGTCTATCACAAATCCTAAAATTGAGTGGTCATTTCCCAAAAGACCTTTCATCATTTCCATTCCAACAAGCAGTTTTTCCTTGATGAAATCAGGTCCATAGTAGGAATTCTCTTTGGTGGTTTCACTAACTTTTGAAGGATGAAATTATCAGTAGGCAAATAGTGGAATATCAGTTGTTCTGCTTTTGCCAGAGAGGGGACTCCAGGGAGTGTTTGGTTAAAGGTAGGTTTCCTATCACACTTCCATTTTTGCTTTATGATTTTTTTTCCTAAACCCTTTAAGCACCTCTTTCTATTGAGGGGTTGTTAAGAGTGGTACATCACATCTGTTTTTGCTTTTGCTGAACTTCCCTTTCCTAGTTTCTGGATTTCTTCACATAAGGTTCACAGATTAAGAGCAGCACAAGGCCTTATAATAAAAATGACTGGATCTGCCTTCAGGAAGTTTATAGTGGCAAGGTTGGGGTTGTAGATACACACACACAAATACAGAATATCTGATACAAAAGGATTTTATCCAGAAGATGGTAGGAAAAGGATTTTGCTTGCATTTGCCATGTCCTATTTAACTACAAGAGTAAATAGTGCTGCCTTATGTCATTAATTTGAAGGAACAGTGAATCTGAAGTCAGAGGATCTGTGTTTCATTGCTGGCGCTATAGGTAACAATGGACAAGTTCCAATTTTTGGGGGCTTTAATTTCTTCAGCTGTAAAATACAATTACTTGTATAATCCATTATAGAGTTGTTGTGAGGACCAAAAAAGAATACAATAAAGTGTTTTGTAAATGGTAAAGTATAAAATATTAGCAATTGTTATTATTTTTCATGGTTTTGCAGAACCAATTAAATAAAAAAATGTTGCAGAGGATAATCTCCCATACCAATCACACACACACACACACACACACACACACACACACACACACACACACACACA